>PVKZ01004681.1:0-73887 GCA_004027375.1 Macroglossus sobrinus | reverse complement strand
AGGATGTTTTGACATGGACAATTACCTTCTAAATTAGACCCAGATTACTGACACAGGAAAGGAGGCAAGTATGCAGGGCAGAAGCCCACTCTAAGAATGATAACTGTGCATTTGACAGTTTAGCAGGATGGTAAAGAGCCTTTTCATGTTGACATACTGGCTTTGTCATTTGCTAAATCTGTGGCCTTAAACTTTCAGTGTCTCCATTTCTTTATTTGTTAAAAAAGGGGCAAAAGTGATATACCTCGTAGAGTTGCTGACAGGACCAAATGAGAAAACCCACGTGATGTCTGAGTATGGTGCTTGTACATCAGGAGCTTTCAGTAAGTGCAGCTCCGTTAATGGGGCAGGACCTGACTTTGTGTGTGAATTTCAGAGGGCACCAGGAAGGTGAGGAACACCCAGGATCTTCACCTTTGTTCCTCCGGCCCTGTTCACACAGAATAGATGATTGATCCAATAATAATCAGCCTAAGAATTAATGGACAACTTATTTTAAATGGAAAAAAAGAGAGCAAAATATTTTAGCTACCTTACATCTCATTTGGGATTTAAATGGCAGCTGTAATTCTCACTTGCTTCCTTGTGAAATAAAATGGCAAAGAGCACAGCCTACCTCTCCTAACAAGGAGAATGAAATTCCAAATTGGTTAAATAACTTGTCCTAAATTTCACATAGAGATTATTGAAGAGTAGGGGCCTGAACTCTGATCTTCTAAGCTATAGGCCCGGTCCCCTTAATAAATCACATTGCTCCTTGTCATCTACTACCCAGCAAGATCTGCTCTCCACAACTCCACTGTGGCTGAGCTGGTCACACAAGGTGAAATAATTTCATCGAGTAAGCCATGCTCAGAAACAGAAAATGTCACCTCAGGTGTTTCCTTGGATGTTTAATTTTAATGTAAAAGCTAGTTCTGACCTTATTGAGCAAATACTAAGCGATTGCTTCTCTTACATATCTTTGACAGCTGAGAAGCAAGCTAGCTTTGAAGGTCAGCTGAAGGGGATGGGGCACCAGGCAACTTTTATTGGTATGAGTGGGAACTTGACTATTTATTTTAAGTCTGCTTAGCTGTTCATCCAAAGGAAAACTGTGGTTTATAATTACAGAAAATCGGTAGCTAGAATTATTAATAATAGCAAAAGAAGCTGTTTGTGCAGCAAGTAATTTGTGGTAATGTTTTGTTATTGATAGTCCTTTTTATTATTTAAACACTAATTAATTCATGTACCAAGCAATGTATTTATTGACTTTACTTATGGTGTTATGGCAGCCCTCCTAGCTTAAAATCATTCCTTATTGTTTTCTTTAGATAATTAAAATGTACTGTTTATTTGTTCTATTTGTGGGTGTTTATAGGACTGTACCTTCTGAGAGAGCCTTATGGGCAATTCTTAGAAGAATGATCACATGTAAGGTCTGTTTTTTTCAAGGAGCTAGTTGGGTGCTCTTCCTATCAGTAGAATTTTCAGAATGTCTCTAAGTAATGTTCCCACACAGTCTCCCTATTGTTGGCTTCATTTAACCCATCTGTAAAATAAAAAGTAAAATCTATGAATGCAGCTGCCATTTTGCAGCAATGACCTGGCAGTTCTGGCTTTTATACAGACAAGCTGCATGGTCAAGTTCCTTCACCTCTCCATGTGATAGGCCTATAAAATGAGGGAGATGGAAGTGGCCATCCTCAAAAGATCTCAGAACTGTAAATTTGAATGTGTTAAGAGAATCAATGAATATGCTTTCTTGCAGGTGCATTGAAGGCTCTGACTGCGAGAAAAAGAGAGAGAGAAAAAACAAAACTCAAAAGATTTATGGACCAGTATTGATAGAGGATTCACTGCAAACAGACATGAGCTTCCTGTTCCTATTTAAGATCTCTGTATCTTCCTGAAGCTCAGTTTTACTATTTGACTCCTTCTAACCCTTTAAACAATAGGCTGCACATAAAATCTACTGAATTTCAGCTGAAGCTCTAGGCTGATGTTTTATGAGAAATTCTAGAATATTTTTCCAAGTTTATTTACAAGATGAGAATCTTTATATTCCACTTATTTGACATGTTAATTTGTTTTTGTTTTCGTCTCAGACCAGACAAAGAGGAGGCATTTATAAGCATTAGCTCTCATCTCCCAAGGTCAGAGCTGAAAGCCCCATGCAGAAAAAATCAACTCCAGAATGCAAATATGTAGTATTGCTACTGCCAACAGAAAGTCAGTTAGTTTCAGCAACTATGAGAGATCAAGATCATAGATTAGCATTCCTTGTCATTTCATTAGCTCTGATCTGTTCTATGGCTTCATATCACAGTCTGAGCTCCACCTAACTATTTTGCATATGTGTGTTATTTGTTGTAAGAAGCCTTTGCTCTGAACTGAAGCTTGGTGCTGGGTTTTTGTTACTTGTGGATGGACCTTCTTCTCCGTCTTGGACCTACCAACGCTGAGCACTTTCCTGAATCACAGCTGGAAAAGTTGTCTCTTGGCACAAGAAGGCTTGTCTGCCTGGTTGAATCCGATGTTCAGATGCTATCCCTCATCTCAATGGATCTCCCATCATCCTACTGAGCAGGTCTAATGTCAGGTCCTAAACCTTCCTCCCAGTAATTTGCCCAGCCTCAAATAAGCTGTCATGAGCCAAGCTTGCCGATTGGCCCTGAAGTATAACCATGGACAACATCTCTTGGGATGTTATCCAACATTTAGAAAACGCCAAACAAGCAGACATGGTTACATTTTAAAAAAGAAAATTGATAGGAAACCGAAGGGCTACCAAAACAATTGGCTTTGGGCTTTCACTCTGCTGGAATTCATTAAGAAAAAATGTGGGTGAAAACAACTCAACTTTCTTTAAAAAAAAATTTTTATTATTAGCTTCAAGTATACAGTACATTGGTTTCACATTTATATAGTTCATAAAATGATCTCCCTGATTGCTCTTTCTCTCCTCTGGTTCTACACCTAGCCATTACCTTACTGCTGACTGCATTCCCTATGACGTGCTCTCCATTCCAGTAACCATCTATCAACAACTGATTTGTACTTCTTTAACCCTTCACCCTTTTCCCCAGCCCTAAACTTTCTTTTTAAAGAAAAATAGTGAAGAAGAATTTGCTGTAGACATTAAAATATGCTATGATTAAGTGGAAATAAATACACATTTGGTACAACTACAAAATTATACAAACATATCAAAAAGAGATAACCTAGATATAGACCTTGATATTTCTAATTTATCTACAATAAAAGAAGAATTACAAATTCAATAAATGGACTTGGGGAAGTTTAATGTTTGAAGAAAAAAGAATGAACTTAGATATTTCTCCTATAGCATTCTACAAAATAATTTTCAATAGATGAGATGGATAATAGAGTTATATGTATAAAATAAAACTTAAAATAGCATAACAATTGTAAAAGGATTTTTATCTAACATCTAGATGACAAAGGACTTGTTAAATATAAAAATAATGGGGAAAGGTCAAACAAACTTGACTAAATAAACATCTTTATATATATAAAGATCAATGTTTATATTCAAAGATAAACTGAATAAGTGGTTATCAGGATTCTAGGACAGTAGCAGTGACAGCAGCATGGTTTTTAAATATCTTAGAATTCCCACATCAAAATAGAGCATCTAATTAGCAAAACATTTTACATTGATGGACAAAATTTACAACAATGTTAAATGATGAAATATTCCCACAAACCCCAAAACACAGGCAGGACAAACCACCAATAGCTTTGAGATCTGCAAGGCATCAGCATGTACAGCAGAGGATGCTGGGAAGTGGGATTCTGACAAAGCACGCAGGCCAACTTGAGACCAGCAGCTGAACCTAGGAGGGGTTTCCCCAAACCAATAAGTGGTGAGTGCAAGGGAGTCTGTGAGGAGGTCTTAGGGGGCCCCAGAGTGGTTCTTATAGTCCTGATATTAAATTGAAAATATTAGTATGAACACAGGAGATGTGAGCATGTATGTGGTTTGTGTTCCTAAAAATTGCCACAGTGTGCAAAATCATGCAATAAAAACCACTGGGCTTATGACAAAAATGGGGGAAAGCTTGCAACACTCAAAAACTTTATCAGTGACAAATTTTCTAAAAGAATAGAAACCTAGCAAAGATGGTAGTTCTGTGCATGTTAACTAGTAAAGAAATACATAAATACTACAATAAATATAACACTTTGCTTTGAGAAAGACCTGAAGTTTGCTTGTGGAAGTGGGTATTGAAAGGGTTGTGGCTTGTTAGGTATTGAAGTGGTGGAAGGAGGCTTACCTGTAATTGGGTGAAAAGTTGTAACAGCAGATGTGGGTGGCTGGTTTGTCGTCTTCTGTTGGACATTGGCACTGAACACCAGAATTGTGAGATCTTTTGTAGCCTTAAATCCAGGATCATTTTTTTTCTGCCCTTGAGATAGCGACCTTTTGAGGCATGCATTGGGTACCTGTTTCATCACAATTGAAAATGGTATCCATTGTATAGCTGCTTTTTGTGTCATTGCCAGAAATTCTTTTGCTGCTTTCTCATCTGTACTTGTAGCTTCACCTGACAGCTGAAAACTGTTAACTATAGCGGTGTTTGAAACCACCAAACCAACTACTCCTAGCAGTAAAAGTTGTCACTTCTGCAAGATTTGGGAACTTCAGTTTAAGCTCCTTGTAAATAGATTATGCTTTCTCTTTGTGGGAAAAATTATTCCAGATTTTTTCTCTGTTTTGCATATGTTTATACAGCTTAGTTCAGCTTTACCTAATATATCTCCTGTATAACATCACCCATAAGCAAATGCAAAATTTGTATTAGGTTCAAATTGTTCCTTATTATACCAATCATGTTTGGACAAATTTGCATTTTAAAAACAAGTGTTATAGCAAAACTGTCTGTGTGTAGATTTTCTCTCCTATTTACTCCTTAGTTCTGTCCACTAAAACAATTATGAACAATGACTAACTTAATAAATTAGCAATGAGCATCCCTGGCATTGTATTCCACTAAACTGAATCAGGACTTCTTGGAGGAATGGCCAGCTACCCATCTGGGGCAGCAGATGTATGAGATGAGCCTGGAGTATCTTGTCATTCCAGATAGCAGGAAAGGTATTAAAGGCTCAGGTCATGTCAGCAGGACTCAGGAGCCAATTGAAGAAGCTCCCACTGCCAAAGGTGAGTCAATCTGTATTTTGATAAGGATAATAAGTGTATAAGTGTATTTAAATCCATCAAATATGTTTAAATCCACGAGTTCCTACTGACATTTAAAAAAGAACTAATTGGTCGCTGTTGGACAATGAAAGGCCACTTACTTATTCATTATCTAGAAAACTGATAAAGACAAAGAATCAAGTATTTGTCCTGCCTTTCCTTCTTGAACTGTAATCCAATCGTAGATGAGAGGGAACATTTCTTTATGGAGGTACTACAACTAATAAATGAAAAAGAAATAATAGAACATCACCATTTTGCAGCCTCCAGTGAATTAATGGATCTAGGCATTGAACTTCAACAGCTGCTAACATCACAAAAAGGGAGACATGAAGACATTGTGTGCCTCCTGAGGAAAAACACACCACCAACTATCTACAATCTTGCCAAAGGGATCAAACTTACATTTAATCAAGCCTTTGGATCAAGCTACCAATTTGCAGGAAATACAGAGCTCAGAGGAACATATTAAACTGTTTCTTGAATATGCAATCAGCAAAATTCAGACTGCGGGGAACTTTGCAGGTTAAAAGGTTTATGTCCTTAAACAGAAAATTTATAAAAATGAGAGGGAATCTAGATGAAATTTATAGGTTAAAAATGATTTAAAAGACATAACAATTTTTTTTCAATTGGCAAAGCTAAATTATAATGTCTTAAGGATGCACCTTTCAGTGATAAAACTACAAAGAATGGTTGTTATAGGAATCAGGATAGTCAGCAATTATGTTAAACTAGAGAAAATAACAGAAATTGTGTTCCCTGGGCAACCGTGTATGTGGATTGAGACTCATGCCCAGTACTGGCTGAGCTTTTCCTAATCTGCCTTGTCTCAGGATTATGCAAATGTTTGACTCTCTGGCCAGATCTGTATCCCCTGCAATAGCAGCCACAGGGCCTCACATCTTCAGGCTGACCCTCTGCCACCCTTCAGTAGGCTGAGGCAGCTCCCAAGGAGGAGCAGAGAAGCTCTATTCCAAGATCTCCCCTTTTAGACTAAAATTTGGTGTTTGCTTTTTGCCTCCATCCTCCCAGGACAACAAAAAACAAAAACCAGTGCCAGGCCTGTCTGAGTCGTTTTCCTTACCATCCCCACAAGAGCCCAGGAGTCCTATTTGGCTGCTTCATGACAAGCCAATTAGATAAAGATTGTTAATCAGAGTAACGAAGGGAGAAAGGACCTGAGGAAAGGGAAGGAGGGAAGGAATGTGGCAGAGGCAGTAATGGAAGACCGAGAGCCCTGCCCCTCCTTCCCTGCTCTGATGTTTTATTCAGACTATTTGCAAATGAGCCAGTGGAAACAGCATTAACAATAAATGAGATGCATTAGACTGCAGAGAGGACGGGGAGGGAGATGGGAGTGTTGTTCCTTGCCAGCCAGGCACACGGGGCTTCCTATCCTATCAAGGGAGGTGAGGCCTTCCCAGGTTGCTTTACTCACTGGCCCACCGGTACCCAGGCCTTTCAAAGAGGCTCATATCTCTTTATTAAACAACATAAGAAATTCACAGATTTTTCTAGCACACAGTAGCCAACCTAAAAGATAAAGCCAATATATCAAAACTCAAAAGCTGGAAACTTTCACTAGCAAGTGCTTGGCTAACTGTAAAGCACAAATCAAGTATTATTACTTTATTACTTTATTAAAGTAATAAATTACTTTATTAAAGTAGCTAATACTTGATTTGTGCTTTACAGTTAGCCAAGTGCTTCCCCAGGCATTGTCAAATGTTCCTCATTAGAATCCCGTAAAGTAATGATAGTGACCAATTTTGTGAATTAAAAAACAGCAATTTACTCAAGGCCTGAAACCTCTCACTTTCAAGATTTCAGGTGTTTTTTATCATTCTTTCCCTTTGGACAATTTCCATAAGCTAAAATCCCCCATCTACTAATTTACCTAGATGTGTACAATTTTCTTCCTCCCATTCAACAAATATGTCCTGAGCATCTTCATGGACCAGGCACTGACCTGGGTGGAGAATAGGAAATCCCAGTGGATAAACAACCCTACTGTTTTATTTTAGAGGTGATCAAGCTGCCCACTTTCCTCTTGCCATGAATTCTGATTCTACTATAATTAGTACATCCTATTAAAAAAATAACAATAGCTGTCATTCATTAAGTACTCATTAAGTACCAGGCACTTTGGGAAGCAGTTTACAAATGCTATTTTATTTAAAGCTTTGAGTACACGTCTAAGCCCAGAGCTCATGCTTACAAACAATATGCTATAACACAGTTCTTTCATAAAGGGGAAAGTTTTACTTTTTCACATTGACTCTCTACCCATTTATAGCCTCCGCGAGACCCGACTCCCAACAAAGAGATCCTTTGCCCCTGTCTGACCTGGAAGTGTGATTCGGCCAGTATTTTTCTTCCACTGTATTTCCTCTTCACACCTATCAGCATTCTGGGTAAGGGTCTCAGCAAAGGAGTACAGAAGAAGGCCAGGTTTCCTTTTGAAGCTGAGACAAAAGCTGCTTGCTATTAGCCCGGCCAAGGGGATCCTGGACAACTTAGAGAGACACTCCCTGACACCCACCTCTTTCTAAGGTCATCCAAAACAGCTCCTGATATCCCAGGAAGACATTAAAAAAGGAAGAGACCTCTGTCAAAGAGGACTAGTGCTCAAGAAAGTGATGGCTTACCTGAGTCTTGCTTCTAAACATGTGGTCCTCACTACAACAGCATGGGTACCAAGCTCCACTCCAACCTACTCAATCAGGGTCTGCTTCAACAAGATCTTGGATGATTGGAATACACATTAAAGTTTGAGTTTTTTGAGGAGAGAGTATAAGGTGGCACAGCAATTCTCATAGTGTGATGCCCAGAGGTTGAAGCATCACCTAGAAACTTGTTAGACATGTAATTCTGGGCCCCACCCTAGACTGAGTCAAAAATATTGGGGGTGAGACTCAGCCATTTGTGTTTAAGAAGGCGTCCAAGTGATCCCAATGCATGCTATCGTTTGAGAATCATTGGCATAGACAATTACCTCTCCAAGCCCTGGCTCATTCATTTCTTACACATCTCTTAGGCTACAATCTCGGCCAACACTTGGGGGAATGGAAGGAAAGTCTTATATGCTCAATTTTTCTTTTTCCATTTTATTATTCTGAGGATACTTCTGAAAACCCAAGCTTCTGAAGAAAACCTCTTTTGCTGGGAATTTAATCCTTCATTTGCATTGCCAATAATAGTGGGAGGTAAGAAGTTCCAGGAGACCAACCAGTTGGTGGTTTTTAAGTGCTTTATTGTATCTGGTTAGACTCATGCCTGGAAATGGAAGGCCCAGGTTTCTCAGCCAAGAATAAATGGGCATGGAGCCACAAGGAATAGGGGCTCTTGTGGGCAGAGGCAGTGGGTATGGTGGATGTGGGCATGGACTCAACAACACTGGCACAACACAGAGCCAGGTTGGGGGAGAATAACTATACAGACAGAGGAGGCAAGAGGATGTGAATAGTCCCTAAATGAATGAATCACTAGCTGTCATAAAACAATCTAGTCCACCTCCCCAACTCTGATCAGTTCCATGCCTACCTCTCTTTAGACCTTAGACCTCCATTTCTTCAGTCTGGAGAGGTGTTAACACTACTCACTGATATTAAAGGAAAGAGGATAATTGTGTCCATCAATTCCTTCAGCAAGTTTTTTTTTTTTTTGAGATTGTTTTATATGCCAGGCACAATGCCAGGTGCACAAAAACAGACTACTACTCCCGACTTCATAGAGCATGGATTCTAGTGGAAGAGATGGGCATCGCTCTCTCATTTACATGTGTAGTTATAGCCTGTGAGCATGGCAAGGGTGTGTGCAATGGGGAACCTGGCCAAGTCTCAAGTCAGGGAATGTTCCCTTGGGGATGGGGTTGTTTGAGTTGGGGTCTAAAAGAGTTAACTAGGCAAAGGAAAAGGACATAAGTCAAAATGGAGCATGGCAAGTTTAAGGATCAGAAAGAAGACCCAAGGAAGGAACCCAGACCATGGCAGATGGCAGCATGGCATCAGGTGATGTGGGATTGATGGGCAGAAACCAGGCTGTGCAGATTTATAAAGCTTTGAGTCTTTATCCTAAAAACAATTGGGAGCCTTTGAAGGGTTTAAGCAGAAAAGATTTGGAGACAAGTTCACATGTTGTAAATCTTACTCTTGCTGTGCCAGGAAGAGGTGAGTGCCAATGGCAGGGCATAGGCCAGTTAGTGCGTGGTCCATGGGATTCTGATTGAGTGCTGGTGGTGGGGATGGGGAGAAGAATGGAGAACGGAGAGAGACTTAGATGAAATCCACAGGGCTGAGTAGATTGGATATGAGATATGAAGGAAAAAAGGCATCAAAGATGTCTCCTAGGCCATTAGACAAGGTCACTAGACAAGGGCTGAAAACAGGGTGAGAGCTAGACTGGGAAAGAGGGAGAGTGGATTAGTTACAAGTGTAGAAATGGTATATCCAAAAAGAACAACTGACTGTCTACAGTGAATGAGACTCGTTTAGTGTTTAATTAAAGTAGGTGTCCAAAAGCTCTCAGTTCATTCATGGTGATCTAATGTGTTGATTAGGGCCCTATTCCTCATCTTGCAATCTCTGGGCTTTATTCCCTCATGATTTTACCAGCAGGTGGAAGGAAGAGAGAAAGGATAAGATGGGGGACCAGGTCACTTATTTATGTACATGTAGTAGATAAATGGAAATTAAAGGGCCTCACCTATTGGGAGTGGCAGTTTATTTTGACTATTCAGCTTATAGGACCACAGTTCTCTCCCTGGAGGAAAGAACTGCATATAAATGCAATTTACATCTCTGGTAACTTTCTACAGTCATCCCTTAATGAATTAGCTAAACCATCAAGGTGTCCGAACTGGTTCCTGCCATCTTTTCATATTCCAGGTTGTTTGCCTTTAAAGCTTGGAATGGAATTGCAGAGTATATATAGTAATGGGACATTTTTTGTGCTCCTGGAGGAAGGAGTCTTAGATACATAAACATTAGAGAATTGCAGAAAATAAACCCATTTAGGTGTCTTTTAGGCCAGTTCACAATGACTCGTTGCTCTGTCTCTTGGAAAGGTGCATGGGCAGCAGACACCGCAGGGCTTGGAGATTATTTGTGTGGAAAAGAGAATTAAAAACAATAAACTTTTAAATGTACACTTGATCTATTTCAGGATGAAGAATTCTGATAGATTTAGGTTTCTGTATTAGCCAGGGTCGGGGCAAAAATCAAACAGTATGCTTTGAAGAGATGATTGAAGATAAATCAGTGAAGGAACTATTTCTAAGGGTGTGAGCAGGGACAGAGGAACCCAATACAGGATAGAGGAGCACCTAGGCTCTCCGGAAAGCTCTAACAAGGCATGGAAGGGGAGGAAGAGATAGTGGTCAGGTTTTCCTGCATCTGTAGTACTACTCGTAATCTGCTGGGGAATGAAGCCATGGCCACCTATAGCCCAGCAGGAAGGGAGCCTGAGGAATAAATATTCAAAACTCTCTTCTAATCAGTGCTTCTCCCCAGTCCATTCAAACCAGAAACCAACCAGCAAGGGAACACATTGACTCAGTTCACACAGGTGGCCTCACCAGCACAAAGCAGAGTGAGGAGAAGTAGAGAGTGTGTGAGCAGAGACAAGCAGAGAGAACCTAGCACATGGGCTGAGAGACGGAATCAGATTTGCAAATTTGTGTAGATCGGTATACTTATGTGGATCTGTGCATTTCACTGTCAATATTCTTCTGGTTTCATAATGTTATAGCTCATCCACATTGACAGTATTAAACAAAACAATAACCAAAAACAGAGCGGCCAGCCCAGGACGCACCTGGGGTGAGGTGGGGAGGGAACTGTACTGAACAGCACCGTCTCTCTGTTGTCCTCTCGGTTTCCCCTCTCAAGTCAGCTGTGCCTCTGGCCGTTGGACATTTATTTATTTATTTACTTTATTTAAAAGGAGAAAGGACTTGGATTATTGATGAAATCAAAAGGATAAGTTTAAGAGTCACATGTTTCCATCCCGCCTGCTGTTGGTCCAATAAATAACATTTCCTCTGAAAAGCTTTAGCTTTCATCTCAAGTGTGTGGACCAGACTTAAGCAGACAGTGAAGCGTCCCCCGAGGAAACCCTCTGTGATCCTGGCTAAGTTAGATCTGCTCTCCCCATATGACACTTTCCCCTTGGCCCTCTTTTATTTTCCACTGTACAGCACCTTCAACAACAGACTTTGCTCCTGGTTTTTCCCTGACTTGATATATTCTCCCCTCACTGGAACTTGCTAGTTTTAGAGCAGTTAAAATGTTTCCTTTGATAAGTCAGGGAACCCCTGAGTGCCCCAACAGGAGGCAGAACTGCTCAGACACTGCCCTCTGGTGGAAACTGTTGGGAGTGCCCAAGTCTTCAGCTGGGGGCTGTGTGCCACTTCTGAGCTGTCTGGGCCTTGCCCTCCTACTGGGTTCTAGGCATTACTTACTTAGTAAATCTCCCTCTTTAACAAACTCGATGTAAAGAAACATTCTAATATAATACAAGAAGACTATTTTTTTATGACTTGGCATCAAATTGGATTTCTAAATAAGGCACAAAAAACAAACACATGAAAGACTGAAAAATTTGACTACATCGAAAACAAGAACTGCTGTATGGCAGAAGATACCATAAAGTTAAAGAATAAAAGGAGAAAATACTTGCAATAAAGGATTAGTATCTAGAATATATAAAGAACTTTTATAGATCAAAAAGAAAATGCAAAACAATCACATAGAAAAATATTGTAAAGATACAACATGCTAATTCACAGAAACATAAATGTAATATGTAAATGTAAAATTTTAATAAAATAAATTGTAAAATATAAATAAAAAGAAAATATAAACATAAATCTGGCCTGAAAATGCATGACGAAAATTCTCAGTTTTACTAGTAATCAGAAAAATGGAAATTCAAACATGATAGTTTTGTTTTTGTTTTTTCACCTATTACATTGGGAAAAAAAAGGTATAGGAGAAAAGATATTTCAATATTCTATAGATCAGATTGTAAACTGGTATGATCACTTTGTAATTGGCAATATCAATTAAAATATAAAATGTTCATATACTGTGATCCAGTGATTCCATTTTTCCATTTCTTCCACAGAGAAATACTTATCATTGGCTCAGATGACAGGTTCAAGAATGTTTGTGGCAGCTTTGTTTGCAATAGCAAGTCAGAAATAACTTAAATGGGCATCAAAATGGTATAGGCTAGATAAAGTGTGCTTCATCTATAACACACATGCATAACAGGGTTTTTTTTAAATGTATTATATGTACTTATAGAGAAAGATCTTCAAGGCATATTGTTGAGTAAACAAAAATCAAGCTACAGATATAACTTATAATTAAAGACACCCCTGCACATTAAATAATATTTTAGACGTATCAAACTGATGGTGAAAATTACCTCTGGGGTGGAGATGAGGATTGGAGATGATGCTCAAAGTTGATTTCAGTCTCATCTGTAATGTTTCACTTTTTATAAAGAAAATATATTCATATATTACTTGTATAATTAAAATTAATAAAAATTATTCTTATTTAAAAGGAAGAAAACCTTTCCTTATCTTTATTCATAAAGCACCTGGAAGGGCCAGAGCATCATTGAGCTATAAACAAAACGGTGTCTTGTGCGATTTGTGAGAGGACCTGCTAAGTAGAGGGCACTGTGGTTGTCATGGAGATGGCTGCCTTCAACACATGCCATCCTGTGCATCTACCTACATGTCAGACCATCTCCCATTCAGTGTTATGCATTTTAATCTTGGTTCACAAACTCAATAGTAATAATACAATCCCTAACACTTATTGAAGGTATTTGACATTAAAATGTAATTATCTTATTTAATCCTTTATGCTTTCCCTCTATGTGTGTGTGTCTCTCTTTGCCTCCCACCCCTGTCTCTAGCTCTCTCTTTCTCCAGATGAGCTTACTTAGCTTTAGAGATATTAAACAACTTGTCCAAAGTCAGTAGACCAATATGTGGTAGAGTTTGTCCTAACCCCAGCAGCAATACTCTTAACCATTTAAACCATATTATAAAATCATAAGCATCTTTGTAGTTTTGTTAACTTCAAAATATAAATGTCTTGTCAGGAGCTTTCTTGGGTTTCTCTGCCATTTAAGCCATGTCCATTTACTGCATTTCTCTGAATTGAAATGGCAGCTGGTTCATTGGGGCGGGGGTGGGAGGAGACCTACCATAGGATGAGGCATTATTCAAGCCACTACCACTGAGAAGTTCAACAACAAATACGCACTAAAGGAACAAGTGAGAGGTTAGGCATAATCTCAACCAGAAGACTACTTTCTATAGTTTTAAAGTTAATTTTCGGAGCAAAATTCATCAATAATAGCCAAGGTTGAAGTCTGACAATAATATAAGCCCTGCAAAATTTTCATAAGATACAAGGTGCTCCATCTTTCAAATTCTGGAAATTTCTTATGCCAACATAAAATGCATTCCAATGATGCAGGCCTGCTCTCACTGCTCAACTATTCCTGCCAGGCACACAACGAGAACACAACTCAGTGACTTCAGGGATTACAGTTACGTGTCTAGGGGCAGAGGCTCCTGCCAGGAAGGCTCTCATGGTCCTCAGTGGAGAGAAGGCAGATCTCCTCTCGCTGTGGAGAAAAAAACTTTCAAGGGATGTTTCTGGAATAAGTTATGAGTGGAGGGGACAGCAGGTTTACAAATCAGAGCTGTGATTCCTTCTCTCCCAATTAAAAAAAACCTATTAATCTCTATTTGGTTTCTTACTTTGCTTGTCTATGAATAATACATAGACAGGCAGGCCACACATGGATCTGAAGTCCCAGAAACCTGAAAGCAAGTGAGATCTACAGTGTTAAGATTTCACAACAGATTTTAAGTAGCATCACATAGGCAAGAAAAATCCTGGGAGAGCACAAAAAACCTTCTGCAAATAATAAGCACTTCTAAGCTCCTGGCTATGTACACAAACATATCTCTTCTCAGATAATGGTGATTGAAGGTCACTAGGTTCCCATTTGAGAAGGGGGAAAAATCAAGAAATGCCATCTCAAAAGAAATTGAAACATTAGGGTTTTAATGAACCCGATATTTCAGGGCAGAAAATGAAGAACATTTACATTTTGCTTTCTGGGTTGGAACTCCAAATCCTTAACCTGCTTGGGACTGACACAGGAGAAAAGATGGTGGGGCAATACCTCTGGTGTGAGGTGGGTGGCTGCAGAACTCCTAGGTCCATTCAACATCTACCCCTGGCCTCCCAACAGCTTAACTCTGACTGATATTTCCACCAAAGCCAAGATGTGCTTTTATAATTGTTAAACATGAGATAACAGCAGGGCCTCATATTGATTAGGGAGATTAAATGTCAGCAAAGCCTTCCACATAGGATTGCTAATGGGCAGAGTCTTAGCCTAGACCTCTTCAGAGGAAACAGGAAAAAGATACTGAAAAATGTGCCACTGGCCAGCCTCAACAGCGTAGGGCAGGATCTTGTACTGCTTGATCTGGTCCTTCAGGGAACTGCGGTGTCCCCAGATAAAAAGGAACCCGTGAACATCACAAAGACTGTTCATCTCTCCAGTAAAGGAGTATCACTGTCCCAAGGAGGGGCAGCTTGAGACCTCAACAGCTTTAACGTACATGCTCGCCTGTGTGAGCACACACACACACACACACACACACACACACACATATATGCAAACACACTCATGCACACAAATACATATGCTTCTTATTAGCTCTGTCGAGCAAAGAATTTTCATGGATATTATCTTGTCTAAAACCCTTCAGGTATGTCTCGAGATAAGACAAGTCCTTTTAACCTTTCCACATTTGAAAATATAACAAGTGAAATATTAGCTCCCCTCTGCCCACCCCACCCCCTTAAGTAAAACGGCCAGCATTCTGGAGCAGAAGGTATTTGGAACTGTGGCAGGCAGCACATTAATATGTGAACTGAAAACAGAGAGATCCCTTAAAAGTCTGCCCACATTGCAGATTGGAAATAGATGAACCTCTTTCTCATTACAGCAACAATATCACAAGGCAGGATTTGTTTGCAAGAAAATGAATTGGCAAAGAAGCTGGAACTAGAAGGTGGCTCCCGCCTCACTCTGCAGCCCAAGCAGGGCCGAAGAGGAGACATTCAAGGTGGTGGCAGGCTCCCAGCAAAAGCAGGGCGAAGAGCTGCAGAGGCTATATGCCAGAGATAGGGAGGCACCTTTATTCTTGGGTCCTTACTTTCCATGGGTCCTTATTTAAAACCCCTCACTCTGCCTCCCATGCCCCAGTTTGCGGGTCATTGCTCCCCTTGGCTGAGAGTCAACGTTCTAACATCTCTCTTCTGACATCTCTCCAGGCCCTCCCACACACCCACTTAGCACTGCCTGAGGCTTGCAACCCAGTCACATAGACCTTTAATAGCTGGTAAAACAGTAGCAGGTGTCAGAACTGAGAGAGAAAAAAATCTCAATCCTCACTGGAGGGCGAAGATCATTTTCTGCTTTTCCATTTAAAGGAAGAAGTGAAAAGCATGAAATCACATGCCAACAGGGAAAAAGAATTTAAACCAGAATAACCTTGACAGGAGCAGACTCCAGCAGTTTCCAGGTCACAGGTCCTAAAACTGAACTCCTAGGGAGAAATAGGCCTTGTAAGCAGAGACACACAGGTAGAACTCACCTAGGCCTCTACCCTGGGCGCCAACCCCCCATCTGAGGGCCTGCTGACCTTTCCACTTGGATGTGCCTCAGGGTCTCAGGTTCACCCTCCCCTAAATTCCGCTGCTCATCTTTCTTCCAAATCTGCTCCTCTTCTAGGTCCCTTCTCACATAGGGACTCCTACCCGAGTCAGTAATCTGGTAGTCTCCCAGGACTGCTCTTTCTCCCCAACATCCCCACCACCACTACTGCACCAGCCACAGCTACTTGGCATCTCAGCACTGTCCGTTCTGTCTCTGCCTCCTCCATCCCCACTGCCAATAGCCTTCATTTGGCTTCACCATCTCAAACATGGACTACTGCAGTAGCATCCTGGTCAACCTCCACTCCGACTCTCTCTAATCGCAACTTGATTTTGCTCCCAGTATGTTCTCTCCCTCTCCCCCAAAATGTAAATCTGATAATGAAGCTCCTTTTTAAAAAATCCTGAGTAGTTTCTCTCTCTTGTCAGGGTAAATTCTGAACTCAGGCTGGAGAACAAGGCATTCCAAGCCTCACCCCTCCCTAGCCATCCAATTTTATCTGCTCATCCACCCACCCCATCCTCTACCCCCATTTTAACTCTTCCCCTCAGTGTTGCAGGTTAGTTCATTCACCCATGTCTTTGAGAAGTCTGTCTTTTTCTTGTCCTTCCCATGAACTCTTGCCCCTCCAGACCCAGTTCATGTGTCTCCCTTTGGGCTCTTCTACTTGTCACCTCATGCGTTTCCTCTATCGCACTAGTATCGCACTTGCTGAGTCACCTTTCTGCCTCTCCCACTGGCTCCTTGAGAGCAGGGACTCTGTCTTAATCATCTCTGGATGCTTAAGGCTGAGGACAGTGCCTGATGCAAGAGTCTGAGCAAACATCCATGGGAAGTGTGAGCCCATGAACAGTTCCCTCTAGGACCGGGAGATGCTCTAGAGAAACTGTGAGTAACTCGGGGAATGTGGCGGGGTGCAAGAGGAAGGATGCTCCCACTCTTCAGGGACCTGGGACAAGTCCTGGGCCACCGAGTCAAAAGGGCAGACTGAACACGAACACTGCAACTCACCAGAATAACAGATGAAATATAAAAATATAAATGTCTGGCCTGAGGATGTCATGGGAGAGAAATTACTGCCTGTTCCTGAGATTAGAGAAAGGCCAATCCCACATTTTGTCCTCTTCTGAAAGAATGTCCTAAACTGGACTCGGGCCCACCAGACATCAGGATCTATAAGAGCAAGGGTACAAGGATATCTGAAACATCACTGCACAAGAAAAACAATATATATTTTGTGGGGGCAAGGCAACCCTTGGTTGACCTCACAGATTACAAGGACCTTATCAGTTTACAATCCCTTATTTTTTATTTTTTTTACACTTATAGCACCTGGTCTTCCTAGGTGGTCTCCCATCCAAGTATTAACCAGGCCTGAGCCTGCTTAGCTTCCTAGATCAGACAGGATCAGACTTGTTCAGGGTAGCATTGCCATAGATGAAAAACAATTTTTTGTAACTATATAAGGTGACAGATGTTAACTAGATTTATTGCAGTGATCATTTCACAGTATATATGAATATCAAATTATTATGTTGTACACATGAAACTAATGTTATATGTCAATTATATCTCAATTTTTAAACAAATCACTTCTTCACCAGGGAGCTGTATATGCACAGGATGCTTAAAGCTGACTCCACTCACTTTTTTTTATTGAAGTAAAAGTCACAAAACAGAAAATTCACCATGTTAACCATTTTAAAGTGTATGATTTAGCGGTTTTTCGTATATTCATGGTGTTTTGTAACCATCACCACTGATTCTAGACTGCATTTATCACCCCAAAGGAAACTCCATACCCATTAAGCAGTTACTCCCTATTTACTCTTCTTCCCAGCCCCTGGAAGCCACTAATCTACTTCCTGTCTATAGATTTTCTCATTCTATTTCATATGAAAGGAACCACATAATATGTGATAAATATATTTGTGTCTGGCTTCATCCACTCAGCATGATGCTGTCAAGGTTTATCCATATGTCAGCATGTATCAGTACCTCATTCCTTTTCATGGATAAAAATATCCTATTATGTGGATATCTCACATTTGTTTATCCATTCATCAGTTGAAGGGCATTTAGGTTGTATCCACTTTTTGGCTGTTGTGAATATTTGGCTACTATGAACATTTGTGTACAAGTCTTTATGTGAACATATGTTTTCATTTCTCTTGGGTATATAGTTAGGAGTGAAACTGCTTCATCAAATGTTTAACATTTTTTGAGGAACTGCCAATATGCCTTCTTCAACAGCTGTACCATTTTACATTCCCACCAGCAATGTAATTCACTCACTTTTTAAAAATCTTAGATCGTAGATGTCAAATTTTTACTATTAGGGCCTCTCCTATAGACCTTGAAAAAATACAACCAATTAGATAGCAACAGAGTCAGAATCTAAAATCTGAAATGGGGAAACAGCCTCAGGCCAAATTCAAGCTGATTCTTGATGCTTTTAGCCATGCATCTCCCAAGATGTGCTTCCTACAGCCATCACTCAAGGCCGGGGTTCTGTGCAGTTCAGAATCTCAAGGACATCAAATGCCGTGTCTCCTAGATCTATTAGGTAAGAATGCTCAAGTGAGCATCTCCATGATCCCTCACTTATAAATCAGATGAGGAAAAAAAGACTTCATTGGCAAGTAGGAATGAGAAGCCTAGTCCAGGGAACTATTGTATTAACTGAAAATTAGATTTTTTTATTTTCCTGAGGAAACCAGAAGACAGGGATGGGGGATTTTTCTGTGGTGGGCAGGTGGACCAGCACAGCAGAGTGCAAGAGGGCTAGCTACCAAATAGGCAAAGAACCACTGTGGACCAGTCTGGGGTTTGGTGAGATGCAGGTCTAGGCAGGTGGGAAGTCTGAATGCACCAGTTAACAGCACAGCCTAAAGGAATAAGTCTAGAGAGAAGGACCAGGCCCATAGGTGACAGGTGAGAACAAGGCAGGATACTGGCAGGCCCCAAAGGCGGGCCCACAGGCCTCTCCACTCAACCTTGCCTGCTGGTCCTGCTTCCCAGCTTGCCACTGAGCCTCCTCAAACTATATCCCAGCATTAAAAACAACACTTATCTCAGGTCTTGGCTCAAGCATGTCCATTCTATGAAACCATCCCCTGATGCTCTCTGAGTACCTGGAGACACCCTCCCTCACACCCGTTGCCCGTGACATTGCCTTTCTCTGACTATCCTGATTCATGGTTGTTCCTTGTACCCCCCCACCCCTCCCACTGCCTCCCAGGGGTGAGCTGTGCTGGAGCTGCACACAGGTGCCCAGTGCCTAGGAGATAAAAAGCTACTTTTCTGTAAGTCAGCTTCTGGCAACTGAACAGAAAATGACCAGAGCTGGTGATAGAGAACCAGGCTAGGGGTTTAGGGCTTGACCACAGGAAGCACCAGCAAGATAAAACAGAGACTGGAAAAGGGAAAAGAAGGCCAGGGGAACACAGAACTCCCAGACATCCATCAAGGCTTGCTCTGTGTGGCCCTGTAGGAAAGAAGACAAGTCCTATTTTCTAACATCCTCTGCACTATAGATGTTCATGACCAGCTGGAACTAATTCATTTCTTGTCTTCCTCCTCACACACTCCCTCCCAACCTTTCTCTTTTCATCCCTTTCTCCCTTCTTTCCTCCCTTCCATGCTTTCTCTTCTTTCCTTTTTTACTGGTCATGGGCTGTGTACCTCCCTTTTCAGATACTGTGGAATAAGAGTAAATAAGTAAACTGAGGCTCTGAGCTTGATGAGGTAGAACACAGACATGCATACATACATCCCTCACTTGCTAGACCTACTAGGAGAGCTGGGATTGGGTATCAGTTACAATTGCTTTGGCTGCAGATAACAGAAACCAGACTTAGAGTAGCTTCACTGAAAAGGGGATATTTTTCTCTCTTTTCCAGAGGGGTCATAGGTGAGCCCTCCAGAACTGCTGAGTGGTTGTATAATGCCGTCAGCACCCCAGGCTCTTCCATCCTTGGCATGTGGTCCTTTCACTCACAAGAAGGCTCCTGAACTTCCAGGCATCATAACTTCAATTAGGAAGTAAAAGGGGAAGGGGAGGGAAAAGATGGAAAGTTGAATGCCAACTGAGTCTGTCCCTTTGATTTACAACTCATTGGCCAGAACTGTATCATATGTGCACATACCTGCAAGGGAGTCTGGGGAGATGTTAATTTTTAATTGGGTGTATTCCCACCCCGTAAAAATTATTGGGGTTCAGATAGTAAGGGTGAGGGGAAGAATGGATATTGAGGAGGCATCTAGCTGTGTCTACAATAGATTCCAAAGGCAGCCTTCATTCTGCTACAGAACACTGTCTCCTGAGAGCCCACAGACTGGGAGGAGACACAAACCTTGAAGATGGATGGCTAACCCTGAATCCTGACCTTTGGCCACTGTTTTATCATTTTATGCCTCATTTTCCTCATTTATTAATTTGAGGGGGAAAGTAACACCCAATTCACAATATTGCCATAGGGATAAATGCACATCTAAAATACTCAGAATATTGTCTGGTACATAATTGGCCTTCAATAAATATTAGTGATTTTTAACTTATTATTTACTGAATATCTACTATATGCCAAGTACTCTACATTATCTTCTCTAATCCTCACAACAAATGTATGAAGGAAATAAATGAGTTCAGGAGGCATCCCAGGCTCTAGTCCCTGTCATTTGGCCATTTTATTGAAGACTTCTAATTCTTAAGAATTTCTTTAATAAAAATACCTCTAAGAAAGGTCTCTATGCCCTTTTCAGCAAGCAGGTTAGCAGCTAACACTGTGGCAGAGATTAGTAGCATCAGCACACCAGGATGTCAGACAAAGCCCCTTCTTGGCACTTGCTAGTAGGTCGTGCCCTGGGTTCAGTTCCAAATTTTGAGTGAAGATTTAATCTAATTTCTATTCTTTCTTGCTTGATCTGAAAATTGGCTTGCCCATCCTAGACACTTAAAGAAATGTGTTCATGGTGCTTAGGGGATAAAGCCAACATACTCAGAGCTTCCAGTGGTCAATTAGGACAGGGTGGAATCAACAGAAATGCTGGGGTGGAGGAGCATGGGGAGGGGTCAGGCTATTCTAGCAGCTGGCCCCTGGGTAAGGTCAGACTAAGTCAGAGAAGGCATTAATTATCCTCGGAAACAAAACCAGACCTGAGCGCCCCCTTCTCCACCTCCCACTCCCACAGCCCACTGTGCTCTCCAACCCCAAATAAACTGTCAGTTTGGAACTAACTCCTGGAAGACCAGCCTAAATGAAATTATATATTCCTGGAAGTGCTTTGAAAATTTAAAGACTCCTACCTCTGTAGGATAAATTCCACTTTTAGGAATAGTTTTGACAGAGATAATGTGCAGAAGGATGTTGTATTGTGGATTTGTGAGCAATTGTGACAAAACTGGGAACGACCAAAGTATTCATGAATAGGAGGCTATTTATGGAATACATATTTTTATTTATGGATCACATATTTTTAAAAACAAAGATGTACATCAGAATGTGCTAACTTGAAAAGATACTGCTGACATATAGTTAAGTAAGAAAAAGCAGCACATTATGAAGTAGCATGTAAGGTATGTGCCACTTATATCAAAATCAAGAAATAGATACATATACACAAATTTATATATACATATATAGAAAAGCAGAAATATGGACAAAAATAAAGACAGAGATGTTTGAAAAAATTTCACCAAAATGTTATTATTGGTTTATCTCCATTAAAAAGTTTCTGCAGAACCACTTTTTCCTGCAGAACCAGATTTCTCACTTTTGATGTGGGAATTTACAGATAAACAAGGGGAAGAGGCTAGAATAATCCACATGGTAATGGATTAGAGTTTGAGACATCAGTATGAACTCATATTTAGCTTAATAGATGGTTACATATAGGATATTTATAGATATGTGTATACAAACAGGCTAGTATACACACATGTATTTCTTTGTTCTGTCAGCTGAAAGGGCCTAGAGGAAATTTCATTCCCATAATAAGGAACAAACCTAGTATCTAGATCTTTATTTCTAATACTATTCTCCAATAAGAGGAACAAGGGCTCCTCAAAGAAATGGCTGATTCCAGGACTAGGGCAAGAAATATACAAGGTGAGCCTAGAGTATCTTCTAGTGCTATAAAGTAAGAAACTACTAAAAAAATAATAAAATAAAATAACCCACATTAATGGATATGTCAAAGGAGCACAGAATTTCCAATGGCTAATATTGGAACACTTTGAGAACAAAATAAATAAGGTAATATTGGACTATAATCCAATAAAAATATGTGTGAGTCCATACTTATATAAACAAATGATTGAATAAATTAATAAATTGGGGGAGGAGCAGACAAGATAAATTGTTCGAGCAGAAGAATTCCAAATAATTTATACAGATACTCTGCTCTCAAAGAGAGGGAGCATAAGTCCTCACTCCTTAAGAGTCATAGTGACTTCCTTGTGAAGAGGACAGTACAGAAAGAGAAGGGAAAAAGAGCTTTACAGTGGAGAAGCCCGACAAACTCATCTCAGTCTGGTAATCAAGGTCAACAGCAACAGTCATAAATCACGTTGGTAGTATGTAACCTTGATAAGATATAATAAAAATGACACTTTGCCCCTGTGATCTTCCTCCTCAAAATTCACAGCCCCAGTCTCATCATAAGAAAAACATCAGATAAATTCCAGTAGAGGAACATCCTCCAAAATGCCTGTCTGGTACTCTTCAAAAATGCCAGGGTCATCAAAATCAAGGAGAGGCTGACAAACTCACAGCCAAGAGGAGCCTGAGGAGATGAGGAAATCTAAAATTGTTAAAAAATATAAAGTATTTTTCTTTTTAAAATTCCCATAGAACATTTTGTTCCCTAAACAATAGAATCAAAGTGAATTTTGATCTCAACCTTTAATAATACAGAGAAGTAGTAAAAGCTTTGAAAATAAAGCTTTTTCTTTAAAGGTTTTCCAATATCATGGATCAAGATCTTACATGGGATTTAAGATTAAAGTTCTTGGGCTTTCTCCAGGAAACTGAAAGCTTTTCCCAAATATATCAGAGGCAAGCATAGCCCTGACTGAGAATAGGGAATGAGGAAGGGTGAGGTTTCCATTCCTGAACTCATGATGTTCTCATTACACAACCTGTAGGTTAAATATGTATATCTCAGCACAGCCTTTGTGGGATAGCCAACTGACTATTTCCAGGTACACTCCCAGCGTTTTCATCAGGCTTTAGTCCATCTCAATAGTTGACTGCTGTCTGCTGATGGAGCAGACCCAGAGGAGCTTTTCAGAGAGGCCGTGGAATCTCCATATAGAAGAGTACAGATAATGCCCAAATCCTGGGGGTCATATACCCTCAGGCCTCTGATTTACTGGGGATGGTCTGACATTCTGCCATGAGCACATCTGGATGAGAGACCAGTTTACAAAACTTCCCAAAGATTCCCTTGGCCCTCACCTTAAGTCAGAAAGAAGAATCTTAAGAGGCTGCACTTCTATGAATCAAACTGAAGATTGCAAGCCATGGAATTGTTTTATTTCTTCTTATTGATTTTATGTGTATACAATTCGACTAAGTAGAATATAACAAGTTGTGTTTCTGATGACCCAGAAAATGTACTACAAAAATAATTCTTCTGAATAGTCAGAGAAGTCCCTAAGTTAGCACTAGGATTTAGAAACTATGTCAGAAAATAACATCTATGAAAACTGAAAATGACAAAAATCAATATGCAATGAATGGGATTAGTCCCCATAGTTATTCATTCCCTGTAAGGCATCCACCCTCAGGGATGTATGAGAAGTACATTACAGATAAGACTGGAGGGTCTCCCAAATCCCATCAAGGGCCCCTGGAGTTTTCTGTACATCCATGGGAAAGTACTAATCTCAAATGAACTCTAGCTTATTGAGATAAACTATAGTTTTAAAAATGGTAACATGTAGGTGATAAATGTAATGAAAAGCTCTATATGGATTCAAAGATAGGAGATAAGGTACAAAAGTCATAGTCAGAGTTTTAAAAATAGGTCTAACCAAGCAAGAGTCTAATCCACTTATGGTTTCTGGTTGCTAGAAAAGTGTCTTTTCCTGGGACAACTGGGATCATTCTTTAGGTTCCAGCAGAGCATTTGCAATAGGTAACTGTTTCCTTGATTGTCAGTTCACTCTCTGATTGTCAGTTCTCCAAGGAACATTATGATTTTTAGGGAAGACCCTGGGAAGAGGTGATCCAAATAAATAGATGTGAGTATCCAATTATTAGAAGTGCTATATTAATATGTTTATAAATCAGTGTCTTATGAGTTTGGAAAATGTCCCTCCATACTCCAGAGCTAGAGCACACCTGCATGTACAATGCCAGTGGGTACCCAGACCCCAGGGCTGAGGACTCAGATGCTGGCTGAAGATGTTTCCTCTGAGGGTTGCTCCATGAAGCCTGCGTGGGCCACCAGCTGGCCTTGCTGATGCTTCCTCACAGTAATCCTGGATCATGGTTTTAAAAATATCCCATACCTTAAATTCTGCAAGACTGCCTATTATTTAAGCTACTTAGAATCATTTTCTTTTGGGAATGGCTAATGTTACAATCAGTGAAGATGAATTTGTCTTACAGAAATGTTTCTCTAAGTCTGTTTGATTTTTCAAATTCATCCAAGAGTAAGAGAGTTGGGTTCTTTTTTTAAATGCATTGAACCACTTGGTGACCCCTACTCAGTGGCTGGGTATCAATGAAGGAATCATGGCAAGATATATTTAGACTACAAAGATCAAAGCCTAAGCTCAAGTCCTTTGTGCATGCTGCACACATAGACTTTTTGTACTGAAATTATCTTCTATGGCCTGAAAACAGTACTATTTAATGGATTCCAAAGTTTTCTCAGTTATAATTTAAAAAGCAACGCTCACAAGAGGTGCATTTGTGCTACCCATCCATGTGCAGAGAGCAGGTCTCAGTTTCATTGGAGATATTTAATCATGTGTTAGGAAGAATATGTGTTTTAAAAACTTTGTCTATATGTGAGTAAAAACAATCTTATCCTTTACTATATGCTCTTTTAAAAAGGGTTATTTGGACTCTTTTCTGCCTTCTAGGATAAAAAGCATCAATTCTCTTTGCCTGCTTTGCCATCTCCTTTCTGTCAAATGTTTTTTATCACAAAGAAATTGCAAGGCTTCAGGTCATACTCGGCATTCCCCTTGGTTTCTGCAGGGCTTCTTGGTGAACACATTGCCTATTATGATTAAAAACATTTGCCAGCTGTAAAAAGTCTTCTCCAAGCCCCTCTATAAAAGAATATTAAAATCAAGTCTCGTGCTGTTATGAGTTTCTGGAACAACAGTCCTGGAGGCAACAGCTGCTCTTTCTTATTGTTGTAACACCAGCTCTCTTGGCAGCAGTGAGATAGGCTTTTATAAATTCCCAGGAGGGAATCTACTAAGGTTCAAGAGTGGATTCCTTGACTTTGCATGATCCAGAAGACCCCCGGCCAGCCACTAGCTAGCTATGTGTAAATGAAATGAAAAAGAGAGGAAGAAACAGAGTTCTCCAAGACCCTGCATCCCTATGTATCTAATGGCCCCACTCGGAAGCAGCTGCCTGAGCCAGACATGTTGCTGCCTCCTTCAGGCATGACTTCCCATCTGGATGGAGTATTAGGACAGACATCAGCACTTTGCACCAAAGATGTACATGGGTTTTAACCTCCAAAGGAACAAGGCAAGGATGCCTTTGCTGAACAAACTCTAAAGGAGAAAAAAAAGGGAACTTTTTGGCAAGAAACCTGACCTGAAAGGTTTCTGGTTTGCTTCCCCCAACAAGTCCATGCTTTCCAGTTCAGTTTTAAGTGGCAAGGTAATTATAGTTCACCTCACAAGCCTATATTATTTTCCTACTACTTGCTTTTGTAACCCATGGGAGCCCAGTAGCTAAACCATTTTAATAGATTATAGTAATAATATTAAGTACCATTAACATAATAATATCAAAGCCTCACAATGAACCAATGAAGTGAGCATTGTTATATCTATTTTATATGTGAATAACTTAAAGATATTAAGGGATAAATAATACACTTAAGAACATACAGCAAGCATATTCTGAGGAAGTATTTGAACCTAAATCAGCTGGGTCCAAAGCACACACTTCTCATCACATTATCTTCCTTCTCCACTTTCTATTCCTTCCCTGCCCAGACTGTTTGCACCTCAAGTCTCAGGCAAATGACCTCGTGTACGCCAAACCTTCAGAAGAAAATGACCCCTACAACATACCTTGAGATCTATCGCTTGAACATTTTAGATGCTATTTGCTTAAATAAAACCCTACATTTGTGTATATCATGTGGTATACACAATACCAGCATCTCAAGGTGGCAAGTGTCCAAAAGAGGCACCTAATCTTCATATAAATCTCAGGAATTTGGAAAGTTACTGTGTCAGCCCAAATCTGTTTTACGTGAGGCTCAGATGGACCTGCTCAGAAAAATGGTACAAAATCCTCTGAGGACTTCTAGTAAAGGCTGGAAATTGAAAGCATGTATTTATCTTTGCTTCCCACAAAAATGTTTCTAAAATGACAGTGCAGAAATTTAAGGGAACATAGCATATGGACAAAGAGAATGGGAGGGGAGATAAGAGAAAGCAAGATGATGGAAAATGAATAGATGATAATAACTGCGGGCCAAAGTAAGTTGAAACCCAACTGTCTGCAGAGATGACTGATGAGAAGCAAGCTGATTTGTGCTATGGGGCCCCTAAACAACTATGGGTATAAAGGCACCAAGTACTTGTAAAGGTGGGGATGAGAAGTAGGCAAAGCCTTCATGAGAAGCATTTACGCCACAGCCCTGTCCTTTCCTCTACCCCACACAATCAGATGGCCAGTCTTCCCTTACCACCACAGGAGACAAGAGGTGTATCCCCAATAGAAACTGAACCAAAAAGTTTTCACACCTGAAAACACAGGGTTCAACAAAGACTAAAATACTTAATGAAAAAGGGAGAACTGCATGAAAGTCTGCATATTGAATAATGAGACTCCAAGACTTGTCTAAAATCCCTCCCAGAAGACTGACAGATTCTTTGGAGAAAATGAACACCACCAGAGAAAGACTTATCTATGATGACATTTTCAGGGCTGCTTAACAGAAAGGCACAGCCAATGACTTATTTTATTAAAGTTATTATTAAGCTTTTCATTTTGAAATAATTTGACCTAATTAATTTGAAATAATTTTGAAATAATTTACCAAAACAAAAATGCAAATACAGTCCATAGTTACCATACACCCTTTGCCCACTTTCCCCAAATGTTAATATTTTATAGAACTATAGCACAATTATTAAAATCAGAAAATTAAAATCAATAGTATACTAATTAATTTATAGGACTTATTCAAACTTCACCAATTTTCCTTCACTGGTTAGGAACCTAATCAGGGCCACACATTGCACTTAGTTTTCATGTGTTCTTAGCCTCCTACAATTTAGGACAGATGCTCATTATTTCTGTTTTGAATGACTTCACAGTTTCTGAGAGTACTGGCCAGTCCCTTTGTAGAACGTTCCTTCTCAGTGCCTCATATCAGGAAGCACATGATGTTGACATGTCTCATTACTAGAGATGTGAGTTTCGATAACTTGGTTAATGTGGTTTCTGCCAGTCTTCTCCACTCAAACATTACTTTCGTAATTAATAACTATATTGTGGGGAATAACATATTCTACTTCCCAACACACTTTGACCGGTTCATTTTAGCATCTACTGATGCTTTTGTCTATAACAATTATTACTGTGGTGTTTGCAAAGGTGTTTTCAAAATATTTTTTATAATTCCTTCTACATTTTCATTGACATTCTATAGTTAGAATTTTCTATTATTTCCCATTTATTTATTTATTTATTAGAGTATTTATTTATATCTATAGACTCATGGATATTTATCTTATTCTATCTCATTATTTATTTTGTTGCTAGAATTGCCCCAGATTTGGCCAGTGAAAACTTTATAAAGTTGGCTCCTCTGTCCTTTTGACATGTTCCCATCATTTTTTGAGCACTTTCTTACTTTCTGACATGATAAAATATTGCAGGCTGATTCTGCACTTTTTCTAACCTAGACCAAAATGAGCCATTTCTCCAAAGAGCAGCGGTTGCTTTTATTAGAAAATGATATTTAAAAACCAGGATTAGCATTAGGCATGCTTGTTGCTATCAAGGTACATTTCTTCTAGAGACTCTCAGTGGACAGAGCTGGAAAAGAAGTGTATGGACGCACACACATCTATATTCTATAGTTGTTTGAAAAACAGATTAAGATCGACATTTACTAAAATCTGCTTACAAGAAGACATGAAGACTCATAATACAACAATGGCTCGGCCCCTCAGCATTCTCAATTCCTTCTCAATAACTCTCAGTGGAGTTATAAGCATTCTTTTACATACCTTTATGTGGAACAAATACACAGAAATAGATTAGTAACTTGAGCAAGCTGTAAGGTCACGGCAGTATCCATGTTTATCCATGTCCACAATTTGCTTTCAAAGAGTTCAGGAAAAAAGTTCTTTCTACTGTATCTGCAATTTTTTTTTAAGTGTGAAATCTCTTTACATTTTCAAAAATTAATCAAGAAACAAAAATGAGAGAAATTTTTGTTGTTGTTTTCTAAGTTTTTTAAGTTAGAGGGTTAGTCCAGGAAATCTAACATCTGAATACTATGAGCTCCAGAAAGACAAACAGAGTAAACAGAAGGGAAAAAAAATCATCAAGGAAGTTCAATAGACAAAAATGTTGCATTTTATCCACAGGCCACAATTTCTCAGATTAAAAGCCCCATTTAGCACTCATCACAATAAATGGAGAAGACCAATGAATATCATCATGAAATTTGAGAGCACTGGAGAGAAGAGAGGACACAAAGAACTTCTGGAAAGGAAAAAAAATAGGTCACATACTCTTTATAAGACCATTTTTGGCTGAAGAGTAGATCATTTCCCTTTGCCAAGCCTCAGATCAATAAAATTCTTTTTATAAGACAGTGACTGAAATGTTCAAAACCAAAGAGACAAACATCCTGCCATTTTTCCAACAAAATCTGCCATTTTCTACTCAAGATAACGTTAAATTATAATAAGAAAATGCTAAAACTAGGGTCTCAGCTTTTTTCTTTAATGGGACCACTTCTTGAATTGTGTCAAAAGTCAGAACAGAGATTGGAGACCCACCTGCCACTTGTCTTGGAAAGACTAAATGGAAGGGAATAAGGATAAGGCTATCTTTATATCCTTATGTAGGATATAAGAGGATATAGAAGGTAAAGGTTCAAGGATAAGGTGTGTGGATACCAGCTGTTTGCTGCTTCTCTCCTGGCTGCCTCTTTCATTTATATCCAAATATGTTTTACAGGGATGCCAGTGAACTACAATTTTTCCCTTGTAATGTGGGTCTCCAAAAGGTAGATGACTTCTGTTTTCAAATGAAGACTCTACAGTATATCAATTATGCAAAAGTTCTCATGACATAATATAAGGCATAAAGAATATAGCCCCCACTTCCACTCCCACCCCATTTTGGTTCTATCCCTTGTTTATCTTGGTTTTCTCCTGGGGATAAAGCAAATTAAGCCTTGTTGTCCTATAGTTTCCTAGAATCAGTTCTCCAAATGCATACATTCCCAGATAAAGGAAGCCACCAAGGGTCTCTGTTGCACACATATAGGAAGAGAATCAGAGAGTGTCAGACATTCCAACAAAGTCACTTGTTCCTCTATGAAAAGGTCAAGATCAGCCCATGGCAAAAGCAGCAATTATATATTAAGGCTAGAGTGTGAAAGAAAAAGAAAGAGAAAGCTGTGATTCTAAATTGCCAAACCCCCCAAAATACCTGCTGTGGGATACTCAGGGCTATCAGTAGCACATTGGACACCTTCAAAGGGCACACACTCCAATCCCTATGAAAGACTTTCCAGGAAAACTATGTGGCACCTTTGTTCAGATTAGAGAAAGGAGGTCCCTCTGGGCATATGATGCCAGGCTCAGAGCATTGACATTTCCCTTTCTGTGAGCAGAGTCAGCCTAATGAAATGTACTGGATTCCAGACCCCACTTTTTGCTCCCTCAGCCCAGTATCTTGGTGCCCTGAATGCACAAAACACCCAACATATGTGGTAGGCCTTGGCATGTGACCTAACCTGGTCCTTAGTTGGTGACCTGGGCTGAAAACAGGTCAAATGGCTCTGCCGGCTTCTTCTCCAAGATAAACATCCTGATTGAGGCCTTGAACTCTGCTCTGCTGGTAGACTGTTGGGAGCCAGTCTTGCTGAATGCCCTGCAGACAGGGTTGGAGTTGCCTGCAAGCTAGAAGTTTGCAGAGCAGGTGTGCTCGTTAAGGGATAGCTTGCTACTGAAGGAGGAAGTCTGGCTTAATGTTGAATGTTCCTTGCCCTAAGGAATAAGAGACATTCCTTGCCCCAGGGAATAAGAGATGAAAAAAGGAACAAGGATGTTTTGAGAGAACTTATGTAAAGGTCAGCAATCATTTGCATATGTGTGGGTGTTGCTTCTCGTGCTCTTCCAAGGGTATATGCTGTGCTAAATAAACTCCGGGTGCACAATATTCACGGTTAGCCCTCCCAACTCTATCTCTCTGTCTCTCTCTAGCTTCTGTCTCTCTTTTTCTTTTTTTCTCAATCCTCACTCCCCTTCTGGGGAACTGTTTGAATTTAGCCAGCTGGCTCTGGCAGTAGATAAAGCATAAAGAGACACACAGGAAAAGAGGGCATTTCTCTCTCAGGCCTCCAGCAACTGGTCCAAACCTGTTCCTTCATGCTTTCCTCTTGCCTTCTGTTCTGCTTTCACCCCTGCTTGTAGTACACAAGCAGGGAGCCTCCTTCCAAACAAGAGGTTGCCCCAGGCCCATCTCAGCACAGCCTCTGGTAACAAAATCATATGGACTTTCTTTTAAATTAATCTAATGAAAAAGAGGAAGATGAGAGAAAAAAGAAGGAAACCCAAAAGTGTGACTAAGGGAAAGATTGCAAAAGAAGTATATTCCCTTAGGAAGCAAGAATGTTTAACTTCTTTCCATTTCCTCCCCCAAAGCCCACTCTCTCAGTGGTCCTCAAATCAGTTAAACCTTGGGTTTGGGGTTGTCAGTAGAGACTTTGCCTTCCCTAGAGGCTGAACTAAGACCCTACAGCTATCAAGAGCCAAGTTAAACACTGTGGCTGCAGAATTTGAATGATGACAAGTAGAATACAGAAGCCATGAGAGACTGTGCCAAGGAAGAGAGAAACCACAAGTCTCAGTAGCTCCACTGTCTGAGACCTCACAGTCAAACATGGTTTCTGTTGTCATTCTAATTGTTACAGTCTTTGAATGTCCTCCTTAAGGTTAGTGTAGCCTGGGGAAGCATCGGATACAATATAGAAGGCTCCAGCTACATCAGTCCCATCTGGATGGAAATTCTTTGAGTCACAGCCCTAGTAGTTATTGGTCTTTATGATCCCAGTGAATATTCTTCAGGTAACAATAACATTCAGAAATTAAGAATTTTTCCCTTTCTTTGGCCCTGCTGCTCCAATTCTGTTCCTTTGCTGACATCTCCATCTGAATTCAGCCTCCAAGGAAATAAGCTTAGTCTGACCTGGCCAAGTGCTGATAGCAGGAAGCAACTCTCATGTGCAGGAAGAATCACATGGTGTTTCACTCCCTAGCATGCCAGGTCCAATCCCATCTAAGCTCCTCTCAGTGCTGCTGGATATTTGCAGCTCTTGAAAAGAGGCAGTTGGCCACAAAGGAGCTTCTGACTGAGTGTAAGGCTCTTTGTGGTCTTGGCTTCAGGGGTTTGGGAGCATGTGGAGAGAAGCTGAGTTGGACCTTCTTCTCAAATAAAGGACCAAATTCAGATTCAATTTTAGCACTAGTTCCCAAAAGGGCTGGCTCCCCTGACCTGCCAAACTAGGAAGAAGAGAGATGAAGAAAATGGTGCTTTAGGGAAGCTAGCCTGCTATTTCTATGAGAGGTGGCCTGGGAAAGAGTAGATCTTAAGACAGGAAGATAGTCCAGAAGGGAGACAAATGGGCCTAAACCAGGTGGTGCCAACAGTGAAAATAAAAAGGAAAGGATAAGTGTGTCTTAGTCTATCCAGTCTTCTATATCAAAATACCACAAACTGGGTGACTGACAAACAACAAATATTTATTGCTCACAGTTCTGGAGGGTGGAAGTCTGAGACTGGAGTGTCAGATTCTAGTGGGGATTTTGTTCCAGGTCACAGATGTCTCATTGTGTCCTCACATGGCAAAAGGGGCTCGAGAACTCTGTGGGACCTATTCCCATTCATGAGGATCCCACCCTCGTGACTAATCTCCTCCCACAGGCCACACCTTCTAATACCATGAACTTTGGGGGTTAGAATTTTGACAAATAAAATTTGTGGCAACAAAAACATTCAGACCATAGCAAGATGAAATATGGTCCCAAAGAAAAGCAATTTGAAACACTGGCTGGTGGGTGCCCAGGGGGCAGGGGAGAAGGAGGAGATAAGAAACTCCAAGGACTTAAATCTAGGTAGCTGAAAGCATCTGTGACTAGGAGGGGAGCCCAAGAATGGTAAGCTTCTAATTTTGACTACATCCCCTGTAAAGATCCAGTCAGCAGCATTGGTTAAGAGCATGGGCTTTGGCTTAAAAAAATTCTAGGAGCCCATAGTGACCCAGCCATTATTTGTAACCCTGCACAAATCACTTTCCCTCTCTGGGCCTCAGTTCTCCTATCTCTAAAAGAGGGATAATTGTGTCGATTTCTTGTTTATTTTGAGCAGTATATGAAATAATAGTTTTGAGTGTCTAGTATATACTCAGTACTTGATAAAGAGTGCATATTCTTTAACCAGATTAAATTAATTACTTATTAATAGATTTATAATATATTATGTAATTAATTTATGATAGATCATTTATAACATCATATCATTAGATCATTATATAATAGATGATTATTGTCATGATCATTATTATCTTCATCTAGTTCATATTCTAAGGGCACAATTCAGAGTAGAAGGATTAAAGAAGGGATGGATTAGAGATTATAGGAGGCATTAAAAAGGGAATGAAGAGTAAGGAAAAATGTGTGCCTGCACTGGATTGCAGATCCACCACTTTACACTGCAACTCAGTCCTGAATCCTGGATCATTTTCATTTATTCCCTCCCCTTTATAAGCAATGTATTGATTTCTCTCAATCAGTAACAGTCAGAACAATAGAGCAGATTTTTCCCTCTACTTTGTGCCTTTGTCACCAGATCAGTACATCCCAATTCCCATGGCTTAGCCCTTGATTTTGATGCTGCATTTCTTTGAAAATCTCCAGTGAGAATGAGGGTCATAGTGGACCACATCACTCCCTTCCTCCAGCAGTGCTGAAGCTGATGAGGAAGGAGCAGGTGTGGCACTCACACCACATAAGCAGGCATGGATTCTGAGTCCTATGTTTTACTTAGGGTTTCCTGACAGTCAAAATCACCTTTCATTTAATTTTTTTTCAGCCCAGTTGAAAAGGGGTTAATGACTTTGTCCAGAAAAACAAAACAAAAGACTCAAATCCAATTAAAAAGATCTTAGAAACAAGTCAGGCATAAAGAGTGTTCCAGAAACTCTACAATTGAATTTTTCATTGACAAATGATCCTGCCATCATTGTAGATAGGGTAACATAACTAATTCCTATAATTCTGTATCTTTAACCGAAGCCTGCAGGAGATGCTTTGATGGAAAGAAAGATCAATGGGACTGAGAAGAACATATTCCACTTCATCCCCTCTCCCTGAATTCAATTTCTCAGCAGGTACTCCGATAGCTTCCCTCTTCTGCTCCTGCCTGAAGCCAATTCTCATTTATCCAGCCCTAATGAAGAACATGAAGCCAAAGGATTCACCTAACCTAGTAAATACTTCAGTCTTCCTCCCCAAGCAAATTTCTTCCTCTTGGTAATTTCATCTGATGTTCTCCACCCAGAAGAGAAAGCAATAAACTGGAAAAATGACCAGAAGATAAGAGGCAGAAGGAGAATTAAAGAGTTCAGAAACAAGAGAACCTGCTTTAGTATTATAAAGGTTAACCACACTTGCTTTATGCTTAACTTAGACTTGATTTGGCTCTTCTGAGTGCCAGCATCCAAATCATTCACTACGAAGTGGCCTGCTATGTGACACACAATACTCCACATTGCTAGTATGAAGGCAAGACATAATCTTGGAACTAACATTACTTGGTGTGTGGTCTTGGACAACTCTCTGTGACAGTTTTCTCATCTGTAAAATGTGTACAGTAATAGACTCTACTTCAAAGGCTGTGATGAAAATAAATGAGTTATTATGTATAAAATATTTAAGTGCTACTGTAGAGATATCATCAAAGGAGCCTAAGATACCTGAGAATAATTCTACCAGAACCTTCACAAAGGAAATATTACTTGGGCTAGGCCTTCAAAATATTGAGTTAGGATTGAAGGAAAATAGTAAAGGGTTGGAAAGGCTATTCTAGAGGAAAGGCAGCATAAAAATGATACCTAAATGAAAATATGCTCTAGTCACTGGCTGGTGAGAGGCTGGAGTAGAAGAGAACTAGGAGAGGGAGGCTGCTGGAGCCTCAGGCCTCTTCTTCAAACTCCTGGGCTTGTGCCTGCAGGGGTGAAGGCTATTCAGACAGATGATCTATGAAGGCCCTGCTGCAGGGAGGAAGCAGTCCTTGGCTGGGTACAAGAACAGCAGTCCTGGAACAGGATGAGGAGCATCTCCCATCTGCTCATGTCAATTCCCTCAGCATCTGTTCCTACTACTTCCCTAGGGAAAAGAGGAAGGAGATGAAAGTGACGTCTGGCCTGAAATAGGATGTCTTTCCAGTCCCAGTTCCCTTAGCTCCACAGAAAAACTGTGCATGTTATTCGGCTCTTTAGCACTCCCAGCTTCTATCTGGAGTCATGCTTCAAAGGGAGGAACCACTCAGAACCACTATGCAAACCCTAAGTACTATCCCAGGTACCTGGGTACTCCCAGTGCCACATCTCACCCCTCAGAGTCACTCTGAGTGACTAGGCTGAGTGGCAAGGCTGGTTCAGATGGTCTCATTTCAGGGAACTTCTTATGGTTTTTCACTCCATCTGCTCAAACTCATTCTCAGCCTGACTCATGGCTGAGCATGCATGGATTTGGAGAGCAACAACACATCTGATCAGGGAGTAAATATATGTGTATATTAGATATACACACACATATATATATATATAGTACAAGATATAGATAGAGATAGAGATATAGTTATAACAAGTGAAACCTTTCCTAAGATCCAAGGCTTTGTAATGGTTTTAAATTATAGCAAAGTCACACACACACACACACACACACACACACACACACACACACACACACACCATATCATAAATATAAATTGACAGGGTGTGAAACTGCATCTCGTTTACTATATAATGAAATACCATAATGATACTTTTAGAAATAATGGCTTTTCTCTGAACCACTTTTCTTTTTAGTATTTAATATATGTCATCACTACAGTTTCATTTGTTTTTCAGAAATATTCTACTAAATTCATTTTCCTTGTTGTAAAACAACCCAAAGAGCAGAGATCCTTGTCTACATTGTTTGCAAGTATTTTGAGATTTCTTCAAAGAGGTATAACTCCACACAATTGAGCATACAAATCTACAAGGTGCTGAAAAGGATGTCTTCTGAGCTAAGCTTAGATTAGCACAGAGGCTTTGCTGGTTTTCGGGAACCAAAAAAAGTTATAAAGGTAAAGCCAATAATAAAGTAAATGACCAAAAATAATTTTTTATACCAGGCAGGACTTGTTTTTTAGTCGAAGTGACCAAAACACAACTCAGATTCCTCAAGCAAAACAAACATTGGGAGAGTAGACAGTGGAGGACAGGTTTCAACACACCAAAGTGTGGGAACAAAAAGAAAGTTATCAGATCTTTCTTCCTTTCAGCTCTGCTTCTTTCTCTGTGTTATCCTCATTCTCTCTGACTGGAGAAATATTTTGGTTGCAAAAAATTCTGACCATCAACCTAGCAGATCCAGAAAATTCCAGAGGACTAATTAGTCCAACTTCTGTCACATGTCTACATATGTCCAATTACTGTGGCCTGAAGGATGGGGCACTATGATTGGCCAGACTCTGGTCACATGAGTAACAGTCCCACCAGAACCACACAGTACAGAAAAATGGCCACTTCCCTTAAAAAAGGGAGCCAGCGAAGGGTGGAAGGAAAACCAGACAGATAAAGCAATAAGTACCTACCTCAAAATTTAATGTACTGGTTTCCCTCCACTTACACTTAACCTCTTAATTAATGTGCTGGTCCATAAAAGAGGAAAAGAAGATTTATCTATATTCATATGTACACACAGACAGAAGACCAATGAAAGACCTAGAGAATGCTCCAAAACCTACTAGTCATCATTACCACATGAAGAAATCTCTGCTTTCAGGGAAGCTGAGTTCAAGTCAGAGGAGATGAATATGAGCAGAAAAGTTCATTTTCTCCAGGGACATTCAGGACAAGTGGAGGAAAGGCTAGTCAACACTGCAAAACCATAGAGGAGTCAGGCTGGGTTCAGGGTGAAAGCTGCTATTTTCTGCCCCACCCCAATCTAACACCTGCCTCACACAGCCCAGCATGACTACATCTACCTGGGTGGCCTCACCTACCTCAGCCATGCACTTTGAGCCCAGCCCAGACTGTAGCTCCATTGTCCCATCACTTGCTAACCCAGATTTAACTACACTTTTGGATTCAGCTTTTTGCTTGTGCTTCACCAGGTTGTGAGAGCTTATATTTCATAATTTGGCCAAGACTTGCAAAACTAGTATTAAAGCAAATTATTCCCACCCTAATAAAGCTGTTACATGATTCTGCCTCTCTAAACTCCCAAAGTCTAATCCTTGTTCTGAAAACACTGATCTTAATCACTCTTTCTGATTTTATCTTCCCTACTTCTCTTCATAAATACTTCCTTCAAAACATTATACTTTAAATTACTGTCCTTCAGCTAATATTTTTATATATTAGTTTCTGGGCTTTTGTCTGTGCTATTCCCTTCACGAGGAAAGTTCTTTCTCCCATCAAAATTCCAGTCATTCTTCAAATGTTAGCTCAAAAACAACCTTCTTCATGGAGATTCCTATTGTATACCTCAGTAGGAAATGATTGCCACCATTTGGTGTTGGAATCAAGCTAACTTAAACAGCTTTAAGTGCGAGATTTCTCTACTGGCCTTTCTGATACTCAGCCACCACCTTTAGAAAGTGATTTCAACTCTAGCCAGAAAAGCTCATACATGCTCTGTGTCTAAAGAAAGTACTTCCTTTTAGATTTTTATAAGAATTTAGGATTGAGAGAGAACTGTGAATGTGCCATACAAATATAAGCTTCAATCTCACAAGCTAAGGAAACTAAGTTTATATGAATCTATGACTCTCAGAACAACATATAAAATGTGTGAGAATCTGATATTACAAGGATTACTCGTTTAGAGTAATTTTTGGAGATTTCGCTACCAGGCATCCATAAACTACAGTACTCTCCAGCAAACACATCTGTTAGAAGTTTAGCCTACAAAAAGATGTAAACTGTATTTTCAGGGAATCCAATGTACAAATAAGTTTCTAGAAATCTTAAATCTTGTAGTAGAGCACACTAGTGGTTAGAGTTTATGAAATATGTAAACAGCTTCTGAAACAGTCTTTTCCTTTATAAAATTGCCCTAACTTAATATAGGTTCATTTTTGAAATTGTATCTACTCAAGAGTTTCCTACTCATTAGTATTCTGTCCTTTACCACAGCAAGCTCTTCCAGAGATTTCCCTGTTGGACATCTTAGATTTACAGATATCTTTTAAGAATATGTTTGAAGAAACAGTAATTTTTCCTTATGACCAGACTTCTAAAAAGCATTCTTACCTTGTCTTCTTGTCACCCACTGCAATCTGGCTGCTCATCTATCTCCTAAATATCTCTCACCAAGTTTATAAACACCACCTTCTGACAAACTTAATGAGAAACTTTGGGGCCCTATATTACTTGACTTCTCTGTATGTTGACATTAGGGGCCACTTTCTTGCTTTTGAGATGTATCTATTGGAGCTCAGTCTTTGCTTCCTCTACATTCTCCTGAGAAGTCTTGACTGCCAGTGAATTCAAATTCCCGCTGAACATCTTCACCTTAACACCCACCTTGTTCATCTTTATACTCAAAACCTGCTCCTCCTCGAATGCCCCCACCTCAGGAAGGGCACTACCTCTATCTACCCTGCTGTTGGGAGTCATCCAAGATTCATCTTCTCTCAGTCCTCACATCTGATCAGGCACAAGATCTTCCTAGTTCTGCCTCCCCATATTCCTCAGATAGGCTGCCTCTCCCCTTGCCTTTGCTAGTGCGTTAGTACACTCATCATTTCCTCCTAGTGCCTTGTAAGCCTTCTGGCTGTCTCTGCTATCATTTCTATTCTTCTCATCTATTCTCCCACCGCTGCCAGGGCAATCTGAAAATGGCATCATGTCTCACTCCTCACCAGAATCATTCAATGATTTTTAATTCCCTATAGGACATATATCAAATCCCTATCATAGCATATGAATCGGTCCCTGCTTATCTGCTCTATCTCTTCTCTTGCCTCTCTTCCCCACAGTACTCCATGATCAAGACTCTATGATCAAACTACAAATGGTTCCCAAACACAACAGCTCCCAGGCCTCTTTGCTCTCACATATGTTGTCTTTTCTACCTGAAATGCCCTCACCCTGCTGGTCTTCTTGGCAATATCCCACTCACTCTTTAAGTCTCAGCCCACATGCTACCATCTCTGAAAATTTTCTTGCCTCCCTGGACAGTCTTAGGTTCTCTTTCATCTATGTTTTCACTATACTCAATACATGATAATAGCTAACCTTTATTCAACAAGCATTCAATAATCAGTCAATGATAACCAATCTTTATTGAGCACTTACAATGTGACAGGCACTGTTTAAGCACTTTTATACCTAAAATAATCACAACTCTATGAAGTAGCTACTATTATTATTATTATTATTATTATTATTTTATAATGAGGAAATGAAGGTACATAGTGATGAAACAACTTGCCCAAGGTCACATAACTAGTTAGTGACAGTGTTGATATTTGAAGCCCATAGCCTGTGCTCAAAAATCCCTCCACTCTACAGCCTTCTTTAGAGCAATCAAATTTTTATATGACAACCATTCCTTGGCATGTTCTTGTTTCCTGTTGATGTCTTTTTATCTTTGTTTTCTCAGGGACTACACAGGACTCAGTGGACATTTGGTCAAGGAAAGTATGAAAGAATAAGTGAATGAAAGAGACAAGTATCTACAATATCTCTTGTAAGCATTTCTAATTATTGCCTCCCAAGTTTCTAGTCTGTTCTTTCTTCATCATCAACAGTGGTAAATCCTGCAAAACCTGACGGTAAATAGCCTTTAATGAATAGCAAGAGGCAAAAATCATTATCAAGCACCACCTGCACAAGAACCAGCCATGGAGAGTTCTGCTGGAATATGTCATGGCCACTGCAGCTCAAGTGCACAGAAAACTGACCACGCAGGCCACAGGTGTCCACAGATTCACCTTCCAGGGACATGAGTAGACTGAGCTAAAAGACTTGTGGCCTGGGCACTTGGCCTGGGGTTTCATTACTTTCTCCTGTGCCTTTTTTACCCTAGAGAAAGGGTGCATCCAGGAAAGAGTTTACATGTTGCCATTTCATTTTCCAAGTTCTTTCTTCCTTCCAGCAAAGTTCTTGGCTTTGCTGATTTTCCTTCAGATTCCTTCCATAAGAGTTCTGTACCCTTTATTCTTGTCTGCTTCACTCTTGCCCTGAAGAAAACCCTAAAGCACACAAGAAAGGAAGTCACAGAGGTTTGTTCTTTTTTCTACTCTACAGGATTTGAAAGTTGACTACACTCTTGAAGACTGTGCAAGTGTGGAAATCATGTGACTAAATAGTTACACACCCAGACCCCAGAGCTAGGTTGCCTTGCTAGGACCCTCTAAGCCACCACTTACTAATTCTGAGTGTGTACAAGCTTTTTAGACTCCTGATACCTTAGTTTCCAAATCTATAAAGTGAGGATGGTCATAGTGCACATGTCATAGGGTAGTAGAAGGATTAGAAAAACATAATAAATATAAAATGCATAGAAAATTGCCTGATTCACATGTGCTCAATAAATTCTTTTATGATTATCATTAATAATAAGTACTGAGTTCCTATGGAATTCAAAAGCATGTAGCCAGTGTTGTGTGAAGATATAAAATCAAAGCCCCAATTTTTGTCCTTATAAGAGTTTATGAATAAAAAAGAAGGCAAAACATAAAAGCAAGACATTTTCCAAGGTTATAGAAGCAAATGACATGTCTGCCAAGAGGGACACTTTTGTCTTCTCAGCAGCTTAGCACTGCTCAGAATGCAACTTTCTGCAAAGGCAATCAGAAAACTTGGGAGGCATTTCCCACTCATCTTTGACAAAGTCATATTTGGGTCTCTTGCAGGATTTCTCAACTTTGGCTCTGTTGACATTTTGAAAGGATGATTATTTGTTGTGGGGCTGTCCTGTGCATTGTGGAGGTTCAAAGGCATCTCTGACCTGAACCCACTTAATGCCAGGAGCATGGCACCCTGCAGTTGTGACAACCATAAATATCTCTAGGTGTTGTCATTATCCCCTGGTGGGGGCAAAAATCACACCCAGTGAGACCCACTAGTCTATCAGGATTTCAGGAACAAAACTCAGAGGGAGCTTGCTGCTACATAAAGGAAACAATAAAAACACTGGGCTTCTCTCCATGAAACCTGGGACAAGGCCCTATTTCACTACCCTAGATAGGAGACCTTGGTCTTATCTCTTCACCTCGTCCAGGCCAACTTTCCTTGTAGAATTGGATTATTGTGCATGGCCTCTCAGGATTGTGGTGGAGATTAACTGAGTTGTGTTTGTGAACTCACTTTAACTATAAACCACCATTCCCCTGTAATGAAGTATCATTTAAAAAATTCCAGGGGTACTGTTGAATTGTACACATAAAACTTACTGGATTTCATTAATCAATGTCACCATAAAAAAAATCCAAAATCCAAGAGACTATTAATCCAATGTGATTATGCCTCTGTGTGGACAAGTAAATTTGAAATCAAAATATTATCACATTAGAGTCTAAGATTTCAAACTTAGATGAGTCTAAACTTAGTTCATAAATAGTCATTAAGGACCCTCTCCATACCAGGCACAAAATCGTGCTTTCTAAAGACATAAGGATGAATCAGGGGTGGCCTTTACCTTAGGGTGTTACAGTCAGCCAATGTGCTCTCTGCTCCATCATCATCTGGGCCCAGGACTGGATGAATCAGCCCTTAATGCTCACAAGAAAGATAAAAATTGAGTTGCAAAGTCCTATCAGCTATATTGCCCTGTGTGGTTATCTGGCATTGGAATTTCACAAAGGACTCTAACTTAGCCTTTAAAATCTCTCAGAGGGCAAGAAATCAACATTTATTGAGTCTATACCATGGGCCAGCTTTTGCTTAGGTTCATTCAGGATCATAAGAAAGGTATTATTATGCTGTTTTTACTGATGAGGACATTGGAGCTCATAAAGAATAAAGTAATTTTCCCATCGTCACAAGGTAAGTGGCAAAACTGGGATTTGAATCCACATTGGTTTTAATCCAAAGCCTTTGGATGCCACACCATGCAAATGGAGGTGTATTTGGAAATGATGCTAAGGATAGTAGGAAGTTGAATGTACTACTCATATCATCTATCCAGAAATGTGGATGCCAGAAGAAGACACCATGCTCTCCTGTGTGAATCCCTCATTGGGGAAATGCCAGGTAAATGGCTATCACAGTGACCTGTAATCTCTCTGTTCAAGAGATATTGTCTAGGCTGAGCCAGTAGAATCTGGATCTAGAGTACAAAGGAATGAGACTCCTGACCAAAAGAAGCAATAACAATGGACATTCCCGTCTGTGGCTTTTTGGAGCCCAGCTGTCCCTATAGCCCTACAGAATAGAGTGTCTCTCTCTGAAGCCAGCCTCTCCAGGAGTCAAATGGGTATAAATAACTTAACAAATCAGCAGAGCCAACATAGAGGCATGGAACAGAAGACATATCACTCACAAGGCCAGATCCATAGGAATAATGCTCAAGGTCATCCTTGACAAGTAACTATAGTGTTATGATTTTGCAACCCTGTAATTTTCATTACGATATATGAATATGCTTGGGGGCCAGAGTAAGGCAGATTGATAACTTCATTTAGAGCAAATCAATTGGATTCCACTGATAGATTCATGAATCATCTAGGAGACATACAGGGATGTCATAAACACTGAGTCCTCTCACTTGGTGATTTTTACAAGATTCATCAATTTCTGTCCAAAAATACACTTCCATTTGGGTTGTTAATATAAAAGTTCCAAAATTCGTGAAGGTAAATCCTTTCTAAAATTCTGGCACTTTGGCCAGCAAAACTTTGCATCACACCTTTAATCTAATTAACATGAGTAAAGGAAAAGTATGCTTATCCAAAGGTGAGTTTATCAGCCATGACACTTAGGAAAAAAAAAAAAAAACACACATAAAAGCAACCATTGGCAATGTTCACAAAAGCAGTGCTCTGGAAAGAGGGAGACTTAACTGGTCCAGATGCCCTTGTCAAAAGATCATTAGAGGCAGCTTAGTCTCACACCATTAACACTTAATCAAATATTCCTTCTTCTGATTCCATATGTGACTGACTGAGTTGGAGCTGGGTGAATTAGATTGTGCCGTCCCCTCACCCAATAGATCCCTTTGTATTCCATGATTTGCATAAAGGCTGAAAAGTCACTAGGGTAAAGTCTCAAATCCTGGGGTTCAGTTATAAACAACAGAGTTGATAGACTTAGCAGGTAACGGGGCTTAGTACAGTAGTAAGAAGAGAGTATAAGATGCCCAGGAACACCTCTATATTGTTTTTCATAGTGGTTGGACCAATTAACATTTCACAATAGATCTTCCATATGATGCAGCAATTCTACTTCTGGGTATATACCCAAAGGAAATGAAAACAGGATTTTGAAGAGATATATGCACTCATGTTTATTGCAACATTATTCACAATAGCCAATGTATGAAAACCACCTAAATACTTATCAATAGCATGAATGGATAAAAAAGAGGTGGTATATATATGCAATGGAATATTATTCAGCCACAAAAAAGGTGGGTGTCTTGCCTTTTAGAACAACATAGATGGACCTTGAGCACATTATGCTAAGTCAGACAGAAAGACAGTACTGTATGATATCACTTACATGTGGAATCTAAAAAAGTCAAACTAATAAAAAACAAAGAGTAACATGGTGGTTACCAGGAGAAGGGATAGGGGATAAAAATAACATTGTTTTAGGGTACAAACTTGCAATTAGTAGTAAATAAGCCATAAATATCTAATGTGTAGTATAATGAATGTAAACAACAATACTGTACTATGATTATGTAATGTGATAAATAGCTATAATGTCAATCATATTATAATACATAAATGTATCAAAGTAACTCATCATATACCTTAAATTTATACAATGCTATATATCAAATTTATTGAAAGAAAGAAAGAAAGAAAGAAAGAAAGAAAAAAAGAAAGAAAGAAAGAAAGAAAGAAAGAAAGAAAGAAAGAAAGAAAGAAAGAAAGAAAGAAAGAAAGAAAGTCAGCCAGCCAGACTTCCTGCCTTTTCTACCTGTAGCAGAAAGGAAAAAAGAGAATGCCCAGGGATGAGGTAATGCACTGGTGCCCTACCTCCCTATACTCTGCTGCCATAGCACTGAAGTGTGCAGTTAGTGAGTTTCTAGAGCCTACAAAGGTTGATATATGAAGATAAAGGTCTTCCTCTGCCCCTTGCCACTTCTTGGTCATTTGGTGGAGAGCAAGGAAACTAGTAAAAGCCAGCTTAAAGAAGGAAATAATAACAATGTTGAGAGCTAACTCACCATAAGTGAAGAAGGCTTGAGCTATGAGCCAAACACAATGCTAGGGCCTGGTGTCAGAAGAGGTTAGTGGTTCTTGGTGATGTGCAGAAACTGACACGAAAACTGTCCAGAATCACAAGCATGCCTTCTGAGAAAGAGGTTGCACAAACAACCCTGCTCTGGGGACTTTGCATAACTAAGAAGAAATATTTCTTTAGAGTAGGGATAAAGGTATCTTTGGCTTTGAGTCCTATGAAACTGTCAGAGTTTGTGTGTGATATTTAAGTTAATCTAGCCATGATAGCGTCAGGCAGCACCCTAGGCTCAGACTTGGGCTTTAATATTTAGAAGTTATTTTACTTTCAGCAAATTATACGAACTCATTTTGCCTCAGTGTACTTAGCTATAAAATGGAAATAAAAATAGACTCTAGGTACTTTTACTTAGATAGACTTGAATTCTAGAACCACCATTTACTTTCAACATTACTTTCAGCTTGTGGCACATACACTCTACTCCTCGAATTCCTCATTTGAAAACGGGCATAATGATTCCCTTAACTTTTTGGGTTGTCATGAGGATTAAATAAACACCACAAATAAAACATTGTTGACTTTCAAAACCACCTCAATAACCCTTCGGTTTCCCTGAGAAGTGAGCTCCCTTTTCTGGCAGCACAATCTTGGTCTGTAGATGCAAGTTCATTGAGAAGAAAAAGAACAAATCTCTTCACTTAGTAAGCAGCCAGCCCTGCTCCTGTTCCACGGAGGTCACTGAGTCCTACACCTGCATCACACTGTCAGAGGGGTGGGACTCAGTAAATTTTATGACCCTTAATAACAGTCCAAGGGATGTGGCTGAGATAAAAGTGCTAATCAAATTCCATGCTTCAAGGTGTGAGCTGATTTACTGCTAAGCCGAGGGGCATTTATTCCCAGTGGTTCTGACAGACACAGGGGGCTAGCACTCTCTGAGGTTTCTCACACCACTGTCCACTTCTGAAAAGGAGGATCCATGAGTTGGGTAGCCTCAAGCTCACTAGCTGGGCTTCTTACATCAGAGGAAGAGGGATGCCATAAGAAAGGGGTCTCCAATCCCCGGGCTGCAGACCAGTACCAGTCTGTGGCCTGTTAGGAACCAGGCCACACAGGAGGAGGTGAGCAGCAGGCAAATGAGTAAAGCTTCATCTGTATTTTCAGCCACTCCCCAGCACTAGCATCACCACCTCAGCTCTACCTTAGATCATGAGGCATTAGATTCTCATAGGAGCACCAGTCCCTGGTGCCAAAAAGGTTGGGGACCATTCCCATAAAAGAAACTTCATAGACAAAAGATTTGCAGAGAAAGAATGACAGGAACTGTGTAGAATGTACCTGGAAAAGGCCTAGAGAACTTTTGTGCCAGGTTCTGGTCCAACCTAGTGAGGAAGGAGAATCCTCCTGACCTCTGTTCTTTTCTATTTGGTGTCTTAACTTCTGTAGAAATCAGCTCCACCCTCTGCGAAATTGGGATAATAATAGTACCTGCTTCTTGAGGTGGTTGTGAAGATGAAAGTGGACAAGGTTGGATTATGGGATATAATTACAGATAGTGATCTCAAACTTAAGCTACCAATCTGGCAGCCATCAGAGCACAGGCCCTTGGCTGTGAGACAACAATTCTTATGCCTAATAGCTCTGTGTAGGTAAGATCTTTGGCTTTGAATCAGAAGCAGATAGATAGACCAAAAGTCTAAAATGTTTTTAAGGTAACTATAAAGCCAAAGAAACCATAAACCTAGTAATTATTTAACGTCTAAGGCAATTCTCAGGCCCCAGAACTCGTGCCAACAGGAAGTGGGCTGCCAACACTTTTTGACATTCAAAAACTTTATTATCCTAGTGCTCATCTAGAATATGGCCGTGGAGGACAACAAACTAGAAAGATCCTTGCAGGAGCAATCTGGGCATTGAGCAGCAACCTGACCTTGGGGAGAACAGGCATAACTGTATTCCATCCCCAGTATTTCTCTAGCCTGAGCAGCCTCTCAGTTGGAACCAAGATGAGATTAAGCTACACCTTCACGTGTACCCCTCAAGTCTACTCCAGGATACTGGGGCTCAAGCAGTGCCCCTGCAGGTAGGCTGGTCCCTCTTTCCTCTTCTTAACTCATCTTCCTTATTCTTTAGATCTTTGATTAAATCAGTCTGCCTCTGCCCAAGGTCTTCTCTAGTCATCCCAGGCCATAGACAAAGATAATCTCTGTACTTGTTAAAATGGACAAATATATAAGTAATATATTTCAAAGAAAAGAGCTCTGGCTCTGAAGACAGGCCCTGGTACCACCATTTGTTAACAGAGTGAACTGTGGAAAGTTCCTTAACATCTCTAAGACTCAGGGTCCTCATCTGTTAACTGCAGACAATCACACCTTGTAGGGTAATTTTGAAGACTAAAATAGTATATGTAAATCACGTGGCACATAGTAGGAATTTAATAGACTGAAGTTATTAATACTTGTACCATTTAATTTTTCATTCACTCTAGTTTTTATATCTAACTGAAGTTTAAGGTATTTAAGGATAGAGTCGAGCCTTGTATATTTTCATATTCTTCAAAGGTTAATGCCTACAACTAGTGTCATGAAATATTTGTAACTTGAGGACTTGAGTAACAGTTGGGAGAAAACCAATTTCTTCCATTTGGAGTTTCTAAAATACTAGCTTCAGGAGATTGAGCCAAAGTTTGTGTTTATAGCGAATGCAGTATCCTTTTTCTAGTATGAAAATGAATATGCACTGGAAACAAATGATCAGTGCATATTCTGGATCCAGACATCCAGATATTGAGAATCCAGGGATGGAGTCTATGTGGCAAGAATAAACACAAAGCAAAAATAGAAATATAAATTAGAATTCTTCCTACTTTTCAATGGAAATATGAAGAGAGTGGGTAAAAGATCCCAAAAAGGAATCTGGGCAACAAGTTCAAGAATCAGAGGCCAGCAAAGAGAAGGACTTTATAACTGAATTAGGTCTTCTGACTCAGGCTGCAAGTTTATATGTGGTATGTGTAGAAATAAACAGGCATCGATTCTGGTCTGAGCCCCAGGTTAAGCAGACAAAAGGAGGCATCTGACTGAAACATATTCTCAAAGGTTCCTCCAGGCAGATATTGATACACATTCTCTCTTAAAACCTAAACAAGGGGGAAAAACACTTTGAGGCATATAATCTGATCTATTTTCATCTTCTCCAAGAGCAACCATGCCCTCTTTCTATAGTCCCGAAAGAGGCAGAGAAATTACTGAGCTTACGAAACATAGACAGAAGGAAGAGGCTGCTGCTGTTGGATGGTGTCAAGAAGTCCATTCAACTTGATTGTCCCACATTTGCATCCCAGAAAAAATTTAACTGTCTTCCATTCGCCCATCAATATCCAAGTGATCTTTTTTGCTCTCCATAGTTTAATGATCTTTCTTGAAATACTTCTGTGTGTATTAGGGGAAAACATACCTTCCCTACCCAAGCCCAGCTCTTCATGTCCAGCATAGTTCCCCTGATTTACCGCTGGAGCTCTTCACATTTCCCCACCTCAACGTCCTCTTCTACCATCCGTCATTGCACTACCATCAGCCCTGAAAAGTCACATAACTCAGGATGACAATATCAAGGCCATTAAGCCTACATACATCAGCAAAACTGCCTCACTGCTGTCTCTACTCCAGGTTATGAAAATATGTCACAGCATACACAGGCCCCTCAAGCACTGGACTTGATGGGTTGTGCTCAGAAGGCCACTTCTAAGACCAAAGCCATTTTTCACTCCTGTCGACAGTGGCCCCAAATGCTGACAATGATAGCTCTAGGGTATTACCCAGGCATGGCCCATTGCTCAGATCTCAAAAGTGGTGATTAGATCTAATTTGGCATATTTCACAACGTGTTCATTCATATATGTACACTGAGACAGGGGCATAAATATAAATTTTCCTTACTAGTGATTGGGGAAAATCCACAGCCTACAGTGCAAGAATCCACTCACTAGGTTTATGAATAAACTAATGAGGATGGTATAAAGTCAAGATTCCCAAATCAAGTCTAATAATAATATCCCAGTTCCCAGAAAAATTTCTGAATCCTATTGGGGAAGACATTTTTCCTGGAGCTCATAAAATTTGATGTAGACCAATTTCAATGGCTCTTGGCATACAGGCTGCCTCTTGAGACCTCTCATCAGTCCCACATCCCAACTTCCACCTCTAGGCAGATTTATAAGTTGATAGAGAACAGTGTTAAAAACACAGTGATGACTTAAAAGCAAGTGACAAAGTCAAAAGCACACATATCTAAATTCACAAATGTGCATGACATTTGCCAAGAAATCTATTCACTTTCTGTGGTGCTGTAGCCAAAGGCTACAAGATGGTATGCCCTCATCTCTTGTCACTTTCTAGAGTTTGACAATGACATCTTAATTATGAAATGTTGTGTAGCCTGTACAAACTAAACTTCAATATCTCAATTTAACACTGACATTTATTTTGAATTAGAGCTCTCCTTCATTTTCATATCAGATCTCTACCAGTTTAAATTTCTCATGGCAATGTTCATATAAATCACCACTGTCCTTTACAACACTTGCAATGATGGAAATGGCATCGATTCTGGTCTGAGCCCCAGGTTAAGCAGACAAAAGGAGGCATTTGTCTAATAAAGAAGGTAGTAGTCATATGTGGCTATTGAGCACTTGAAATGTGGCTTGTGTAACTGAGAAACTTTTATTAAAATATAAATTTAGCCACATGAGAGTAGTGGCTATTATACTGGATAGCACAAATTCTAAGTGCACATGACATGAGGCTGTGTTTGCTTCTCCAACATTTAGCAAGCCCTAGAATAATAATCCAGCCTGGAACAATACATAGATGAAGAAGAGGAATTTAAATGAGACTCAGATACATCAAATACCAAAGTGAATCTGAGACAGCCTCCTAGATGCAGAGTTTACAAGGGAAATGATTAGTAGAACTGGTTCTATGATTCTTAGGCCCCTTCAGCAAGATAAAGGCTACCAAAAAAATCAAAGTATGAAGAGGGGAGAAGGTGTGATAAATAGATTCTTTGAAGAAAGTGGCTGCTACTGCTATTTTGTGATATGCCTGAAATCCTCTCAGAAGGACAAAATATGATAAGAATTAGCTATAGATACAGGTAAGAGAAAACTGGGATAGAGCTGGTTAAATTCCACCCAAGAAGACTGCCTGGGAGAGCAAGGGGACTCCAACAGCATGGGCCTAGGCAAGGTGGACCCTGTGGTGTGTCGATAAATGTTTAAGAACCAAGTCTCTAAAAACAAACCAATACACTCTGATTTTCTGTATTTTTCCAATTTCCTGAGTATAAATACTCCCACCTTGGCCAATTTCCAGTTACCAGTCTGAAGTCCCTGCACAAAGAGCTGGGAACGGATGTGCACAATCAGCTTTCATGAAGCGGTATAGGCCAGCTCGAGCACATCACTGGGTGGAATACCAGTGAGCCAGAGGTTACTGGAAAGCATCTTGCCTAGAGAATGGAGGGCACTCCCCACAGTGAAGACTTGCATATGAGAGGTCCTCAGTGATGAGTGTGTCTGTGGAACCCAGAAGAAAGAATGAGTTTGACAACTCTTCAGACTGAGAGCTAAAAACACCCAACCAAATCAGAGCTCTCCTTTTCCCTTACATCTGTTTCATCCTCTGTTCCTTGAGCCCTTGCAGAATATAAAATTGCAGTTTGGGAGTCTGTGAGAAGGTGAGAGGGAAAAAGAGCAGAAGCCAATCACAGTCCTTTCCTAAAAGGCAGCTGCCAGCTACTAGCCTTGGCCCAGGAAAGATGAGGAGACATCTCATCTCTGAATGAAGAAGACTGAGGCACTGATTAATATCGTAAATTGGGTTTATTCTAGATACTGAATTGTGTGTTGGGACTTAAAATGACTATAGAACCATCTATTGTTTGCCAATTTTCTTTTCTGAGAGCAGAGGATAGTGGGAGTTAAAACTAATAATGACAAAGTTGAGCTTTGATTACAGCATGAGTTGTACCTGTTCGGCATTAAAAAATAGTGCCAGGGTTGAGTGTCCATTCTTCCCATATCTTCATTTTCATGGCATACCTCATTGTTGTTAAGAAATCAACACCACCAGGGATAATTTGAATTATGTTTTTATTGAGAGATGAGATCTGATATTTGGAGGATAGCAACAAACAGGTAACATACACTGACCTTACTAATTTGTGTACTCGAACAGTGGGATGGTATTCAAGTAAAATCCACAAAATGGAAATTGGCATGAATCCCCTGATGTGTAGGACACTCAACCTCATGTCTTTCATGTCTCATACTTTTCTTTTTCTTTAAAAAAACTTTAAAAAAATATTAGTGCAAGGGAAAATAGCAGTCATTTTAAGGAGTATTCCAAAGCTCTCAAAATCAAATGAGTGTTTGTTCATTTTTATTCTCAAAGTAAGCACCCACCATCCTACAGAGGACAAAGTAGTAACCTCAGATCAGTAGTGACAGAAGGTGGCAGGTCACTGAAGATGAACATCCCTGGCCAACTGCTGGACTCCCATCTGACTGCTATACCAACAAACCATAGAGTCTAAGACAACACCAAAAAGTTGAGCCTGTAGAATGTAAAGGGTTATAATTAGAATCAACTTAAAGGAGCTTATTCTATAAAAAACCTTTTTTTTTTAATCTATAGCTTAAATTTAAACCTGAATGATATCTGTTGGCTCTAAAGTAACAGCTTCATCACCATCAAATCCAGCCTGACGACCAGGGGAGAGTTTCATAACTCTCACATCAAAATCAGTAGCTATTCATCCTGAAAACCCCTTTCTAAAATTCAGTGTTTTTGCATGAAGCTTTTCCTCCTGGATATCCTATGGTGAAACAACTAAAGAGAGAAGAATGCAGGCATATCCCACTGTGAGATGAGATAAACGTGAACACATACCTATTCTTCTTCTTCAACTCCAGATGCTTACTCTGGATACTCTTCCTTATCTCCCGGCCAGGCACCTTTATAGAATGGGTGCTGCCTGGTCTAAATCCTGCTTAGAAGCCAAGAATCGAGTCAGTGGCTCAGAAAAGAAAGCAGAACTTGCTAATGTTTGGTGAGTACCCAGAGGTGCCATGCTGGAGAGAATGGCACAGCTTGGTCTGAAAAACAGCCTTTTTCTCCCTGCCCCAGGGGCAGAGGTGATAGAAGGTTATCACACACAGTGCTGCTGCTTTCTCTTCCATGTTTGTGGCAGGTGTCACCTTGAACCCTCTTCCTTCTCCCTCTAGCTTCTTGATTTTAAGCAGAAATTCAAATGATACTTAATACTTTCTGAAAAATGCCAAAATACTGATCTCCCCAAAGAATGCATATCTGTTCATACTCAAATAATTCCCTAATCCTGCATATAATTTTAAGGAGGTTCACAGAAAATACTGGACCCTGATTCTGGGGAACCAAGGTTCAGAAGCCCTGTTTTAAGGTAGGTGCTCTGGTGCTAATGCCCTCAGATGACCATCCTCTCCATCATTCACTTCCTTCCCAACTTCCCTAGCAGCCCTGGTTTCAGCACAGGGTTGCTTGCCTCTTGAACTGCCACCATGGACTGCTAGGTAGTCATTTCCCGGGTCCAGGGGAAACAGTCACATTCTTTTAAACAAATCATGTCTTAGTTATTGATTTTCTCCACTTGAAGGTTTTGAGAATCCCTGATTAAATCATAAACCACTGCATCAGCCATCTGCTGCTTTCGTCTCTTAAACCAAACTTCAATTTCTTTGAGGCACTTCACCTTTAATGCAGCAATCTGGATCTATATACATTACTTTTTTCACTCATTTAAGTACTAACATTTGTGAATCATCTATTAAATGCCAGGCACTGTTCTAGGCATTAGGGGTATAGCAATGAACTAAACAGACCTCATCTTAATTTATTCTTTTCCAAAATGGCAATTCTAAATATTGTTGCTTTAAAAACAACAATATTTTATATGCATTATTTTATTATTGCTCAGAAAACTTGGTGAGGTAGGTATTATTATCTCCATTTTACAGATGTGAAATCTGAACCAAAAAATTTACCTAAGAAATTAAGCTAGGGAAAGGCAAAGACAAGATGTAACACCAGGTCATTTGCCTAAATCACCTTTAGATTCAACGTCCCTGGTTGTGCTTACAAAGTTAGACCACACAGCACCACTGAAAGGTGAAAAGATGTCTCACAAAAAATTAGTCTGGAAATGTGCATATATTTAAGTAGACCTGGGGATTATCTACGGTTGCCAAGAGGCTCAAAGTCAGCATGAATATAACCAGGAGGCACTGACAAAGTTGTTAAATAGCACGTGACTGGGAAGGTGAGGCTGAAGATTACTGAAGTTGAAACTGGTAGCCAAAGGACAGACAAGCCACAGGCTATTACAAAAATACATTTCAAAATTAGATATTTTTGAAAAACCATGATAGACAGAAAAGATGATTATAATCCTAAGGCAATAACTGGAGAAAATAGAGAAATAGAGAGTAGGTGCTAAAGGACTGACTAGTTCGAAACAAATATTTAAAAATAGCATTTTCCTACATCCAAGGCACCCAAAGTCCCCAGTCGGTGCTAATAGACACTCCAATGAAACTCAGGCCTGGAAATAAATGAGAATGGTGGCTCCTAGGAAAGGATGAGTCCATATTTTGCAGAGTATGAAGGTTATAGAAAATGGGTGATCTTCCATAAAAAAAAAATTGCTAATACCAAATTAGATCCAGGGCCTTGGAAAAGACCCAGGAGTTTCAGCTACATTAGCTTCACAGCAAATTCACTTCTGCCCAAGTAGGTATCAGACCCAGAGAAGAGGCTGCTAAGAAACACATACTTCATTAGTATTAGCATCACAGTGGCTAAGACTAAAAGCTCAATTTGGAGAACTTTGTGATCCAGAGAACAATTATTTGATGGCGCTTTGATGAGAAGATTCAAGACAATAGTAAAGGTGGTTCGATGAGAGGCTTTTGGCAATCCAAACCACTGAAAAAGACACCCAATGTAAATTTGACGTCAGCTTGTTCATTTTTAAAAATCACACTGTTAAGCCAGCCTATACCTGGCATACACAGCACCTAGGTAGGATTTACAAAAAGACCCCTATGGAGACAGATAAGGTGACAAAACAAGCCCCTCTGGGCAGGTAGAGCCCCCACAGGTGAATGGTACAGCAATCAAGTGAAACTTTGGGGTTAGGTACATTCCTTTGCCTCTATATGGTGCCCCACTTGCAGGGACATGCAGATTTCAGCCCCAGTTCATCCTCAGCTTGGCACTTCTGTGGAGTGTTGAAACTGCATAAACAAACAAGGCGGTATTGTATCCTAGAAGCATAGTGATTTTAGCAGGGTAATAAAAGGGACTTAAAAATGTGTAATTCTCTAGCCCAGAAAGTCCATTTTTAGAACCTATCCTAAGAAAATTATCAGTGAAAATGACAAAGATAAGATTTATGTAAAATAAACCATGTAGAAGTAGTATTTGCATAGTAAAAAAATTGAAAACAACCTGTATAACCAATAATAGAAAACTGGTTAATTAACTCATAACTCAGCCCTGCAACAGAATACTGACCATTCATTAAACGATTATTCAATGATAGGAGGAAATGATCATGATATAACTCAACTAAAAAGTAAGAAAGGAAACTATGCAGATTTTAAAAATACATGTATCTATTAAAGACTAGAAAGTTCTCAAAACATTAAAAATAGTTATCTATTGGTAGTGAAATTACAGATAATTTCTAATTTTTCTCACATTTTTCCACATTAATTTTTTTTAATTTTGTAAATATTATGCTATTACCCTCATTGCAAATATACATTTTAAAATGGTAACTAGACTTGCTGGGCAGAGACAAAGTGGGAGCAGGGAGTAAAAAGTTACTAATAGGCGTATTGTTTGCACCCCACTGATTTCCATTTCTTTCAAGTCCCAGCCCCTGGATGCCCAGATGCATCTTGCTTCATTGCCCTCTAACCTATACTGATGGATGATCACTGGAGGAACACAATGTCTCCCAATGACTGTCACTACCATTCAAAGCCCCAGCAGTCTCTGTGTGCTTGAGCACTATGACAGAACAGCACTGGGTCACTAAAGACACTTACCCAAACACCTCTATAGAAGGTGAAGATAATGTGAGCCAGTCTGGAGCAGCTAATTGACTTAGCTACTTACTTCCAGATTTACGGGACACCACTACTGAGTAATTAAATTTACTGAGCTATTTCCACAAGATATTAACTCTACGTAATCTTCACTAAACATAAATTGCGAGCTAGATTTGGGTTTTGTTTTGCTGTTTTTCATTTTGGAATCAGTAATTAAAGATTATTCAATTATGATAATGTGTTTCTATTAGGAATGGTCTCAGTAGCTGATGCCTGATGAATATATGGAGCTTGGATGATAATAATGATTTTTAAACACTCTCATACAAGTTCCAAATGGAGGAAATGTGCTTTTTTCACTTTTCCTATGGCCAGTTTGTTCCAGAACCATCTTCAATTCAAGGCAGATTTTCTTCCTAGGGTTAGAGGTGCACAGAGTTAGGCAGTATGTATTTAGTGACTTGGAGCCCAGACTCACCTGGCATCGTGGGGACTGCTTTAGCACATGGTGGGTGGAAATTGGAAAGGGCTTCAGGTTTAATAATCATGGTTAAATGGTGGCATAAAATAGTCAGAGAGAATAGCTCAGGGCCCCAGGCCCACAAATCTTCTCCAAGGGAAGAAGAAAAAGCCTCAGACTTGATCCTTGCTGGCAGATAGTCTGCACAGCCCAGCCTGGCCCCTTCTCTTCAAAACCGCTCTTGCCTCAGGCTTCCCCAGCAAATGTTCGCTGAGTGCTAGATGCTGATGCCCGTAACATCCCTGGTGAGCATGTAATCAGCACTCCCTCTGGCGAGCACTTAGCAGCTGCTGGAGCAGAAGGCAAATCCAGGTACAAATGACTGACAGGCAGGTAAATTACAGCTCCCGGCTTAGCAGGAACCAGACCTTTTTCCTTGGTTCAAACTCTTTCAGGCACCAAAAAACAGCAGAGGAAACACAGAAACAGCAGAAACAGCAGAGGGAACACAGACTTCTGAATAAAGCTAGACTTAGGTTTTAAGTCTTCCTATCTTGGACAGTTTCCTTGTCTATAAAGTAGATATGATACCATGTACGTAGCTCATGGACGGTATTGTGAAGTCAGCAAGATGCCAGATATAAGTGTGTAGCACAGTTACTGACACGCGGAGCAGATCCGTTCTCTTCCACAGCTCCCAGTCAGCTCCCCTGCTCCTCCTGTCATTTAGTCCTGGATATCAGGAGCCACACTTCAGACTAACTTTGGAAACTTTTTTGTAAAAAGGACTGCTGTTTGATCCCTGTATTGGTTTTCTGTTGCTGTGTAACAAATTGTCCTACAGTTTGGTGGCTTAAAAAATATACATTTCTTATCTCAGTTTCTGTGGGTCCGGAATCAAAGCAACTTATCCAGGTAGTTTCTGATTTAGAGTTTCAATCCAGGTGTCAGCTGAGGTGGCAGTCACCTGAAGTTTGATTGGAATCAGAGGGGATATACCTCCAAGCTCACTCAAATGGCTGTTGGCCAGAGATTCTCACCATGTGGGTCTTTCCATGAGGCTGCTCAGGACATGACATTTGGCTGTCCCCAAAACACGTGATCTGAGAGAACCAGAAAGCAAGAACACATGCCTTTTATGACAGAGTCTCTAAGTCACATATCTTCACTTCCATCTTCTTTTATTCATTAGAAGTAAGTCACAAAGTCCTGCCTATACTCAATAGAATAGAATTATAAAAGGGCATGAACACCCAGGGGATGTATCACTGGGGACCATCCTGGAGGCTGGCCTCCACAGGTCTCATCCAAAATATTTCAATTTAACTATTTTGTTTGTTTGTTTGTTTTAAATCTCTCTATATAGATTAAAAATGATATTATAGGGTTTCTCCTAAGTATTCTTCTCTTCAGCCCAACTTTGTCAATTTAAACTCTTCCTTTAGCATGTCCTTAATTGGTTCACTACCTCCTGCCACTAAACTCTCTTAGGTACTAAGCAGTCAGGCCAGAAGCAGGGGGCAGCAGGTCCCAGAGAAGCAGCGCCTTTTAGAATGCAGAGTAACAGCAGCAGTGGAGTTGAAGGCCAGATAAGCAAACAGCACCTGACGTCAAGATGACATAAACACTGGAAGACCCTGGTGTTCTGGAACAAATGGTTAAGCGAGGAACTGGGCTAAGGCAGAAATCAGGAATGCAGAAGGGGCTGCGCATGTGTGGTCAGCAGGCCAGGGAACAGTGACAAGTGACCAAAAGCAAGAAGACCCCCAGAGCTGAAGCAGTTTGCTGGCTCAGCCCTGGCTGCCTTACTGTTCTTTACCCTCATGACAGCCAATCCCAAAACACCTCCCTAAAGCAGTGCAGGTGATGCCAGCCAAAGGCGCCCTGAAGTGTGAATTCAGAGAAAGAAAACAGACAGTCCCAGCTTCCTGGCAGAGGCAGTTCCCCTAACACACACTGCCCTCAACTCCTCTTCCAGTAAGCAAGTTTTCCTGGCTCATTATAATGTTGGCAATGTCATCGACAAGATGAAAGTTGCCTACAACAAAAATAAACATAAAATGATTATGATGTACACACCACTGGGGAGCGAGGTGTCCATCATCACAGATGGCTTATTCATCTTTGTGTAATGAAATCCAAATTGTAACTGTATATATTTCCAGCCTGTTCTCTCTCTCTGCTCACTAAAGAGATATCTGGCTTTATCTGTCTGATAGTTTGCTGCCGGCTCTGGCCCTCTGGTCCTTTGGCCCTTATATAGCACAGAATATGAAGAAAAGGGAGGAATAGAAAAATAAGAGTGATCAGAGCAAGGGCTGAAGGAGGGCTAAGCAGGGGTGGTTCTGAAGAGAAGTGCGGAGTATTTGTAATAGACAAGAAAAATGGACGGAAAAGGGTTATAGAAAGAGAAAAGTTTCCCAAGATTGAGTTCCTCTAAAATATCCAAGAATAACATTTTTTAAAAAAACAGTTACTTATAATTTTTTTTTAGTTGATAAACTATGGTTTTTTTGTTCACAATCATGTTCTGAGAATGGATTATGGAGGTCCCTCTTTTAATGACATTACTTCAGTATCCACATTAGTGTCTGCTTAAAGGTATAAATGTGTGGACAGTCCATGGCACTCTGAATAGACATTATGACTGAAATGACGGTTCGACAGGAGGCCATATCAGAAACACCCTTTTCTGCCTTTGAAATGTAGCCTGCAAACAGTGGGAAGCCAGTGAAGAATTTTAAACAAAGGATTCACAGGATTCCATTTGGGAATGTGGGCAATAGAAAGCTTATAAAGCTGGAGGCAGGAAAACTAGTTAGTAGATGTCAGTCCAGATGAGACAGGATAAGGGCTTGTGCTAAGACAGTAGAGGTGAGAACAAAGATACTAGATACGAGATAAAATACAGGACCTAGTGATTTTTTAGATCTTTGAAGGGGAAAGGGGCCAGAAGTACTCCAAGTAAGAGGAGGAGTTGAGACTGACTCTAGGCACCGAGCTCTGGTGTCTGGGGTAGGAGGTCATGACAGACTTCACGGACATGGGAATGCAGAAGGGGAGCAAGTACAGAACTCTAGTTATAGGCAAGATTGATCAGAAAGCACCTGATCACACACAATGATGATGCATTGTCCTTATGGTTCTTGTTACCATCATATTTCAGCTTTTACAACAGGTCTCTCTGGAACTTTGTTGAGATATAATACTTATTAAGCATTTTTTCCCCAACAATTAGTAGGTTCTGCTATTCTAAAAACAATGGATACCCACATCACTCACAGCTTCCAGATCAAATTCTGTCACTTGAAATTCTTCACTGGCTCCCTTTGAACTATCTTCCAGGATAGTTCAAAGAGCACAAAAGGTTGTTTCTGATGGGGCCTCCTATCTAACCACCAGTTCAGTCATGGTGCCAATTTGGAGTGCCATGAATCCTTCACACATTTATACTCAGCTCTTTTCTCCACTGGGTTGCCATTCCATCACCATCACCTGCACCCCAAGCCCCCACCTGGAAGGCACCTACTGAGTCTGTACTGCATCAGTTCCATTATTACCCATCCTAGATACAATTAATTCCCTCTTTGTTTTCCCTAATACACCCTCATGGATAATTCTATCACAGTATTCAACATTGCTGCACTTATTATTAAATGTTTGTCCCACCTGATGAGATTGAAAGCTTCATAAGAAGATCTTATCATCACAGTATATAATAATAATAATAATGATAATAATAATAATAATAATTTTGTTGTTATGAATATTATTCATGAGCATTTGTTGAGCACCTAGTATGTGGCAGCACCAATACTCCTTAGAATATCATGCTGCCTTTTTTCCCTTTTTTATCCTATTTATTGCCTGTGCCTAGCAGGGTCTACCATATAGTAGACATTCAATAGAGATTTTTAAACAAATGAATGGGTATCTACTTATTGAGAAAAAGCAACAGGGAGTTTTAGTTTGATTCATGTTACTTCTCTTCACTGGCACCTATAAGGCTATAAGCTGACATTCTACTTCTGACTCCCCAAAAATGGGTTTTTAAGAATAAATGAAGCAATTGTAACAAAATCTTTTTAACAAATATACATATATAAATACTTATTTTTATATGAAAATTCCAAGAGCAATAAACAGATGATTAGGGAATTACTTTTAACCATAGTTCAATAAAAAGAAGGAAATTCAAAAGTAAACATGTACTTTTAATCAAATATAATCTATAGTGTGAGACATATGAACCTAGTAATTATTTGAGTTTTTGATTTGATCTTTGAAATTTGGGGCATTATTGTTAAGTTTTTCATGGTGTAATATTTTGGTAATTGTTGAATCTGATTTATGGGCATATGAAGATTCATTTGACTATTTTCTCTATTTTTGAGTGTGTTTGAAAGTTATCATTATAAGATGAAAAATTTAAAAAATCAGCATCGTTTTATTATCTCTCTTTAATGTGGACTCAACGGTAGTAACTGCATAGTCATTCCCTACCCCTCACCCAATCCCTTCCTTTTCCTAATAAGTAACTCAACAAGGTCACTTTGGTGGGTGCTAGATCAACTGTGACACATTATGTATTTTATCTGCTGAAATCACTCTTCAGCATGTGCATGAATTCACTCTTGGCTTCATCTGATTTGCCTGGGTGATGTATGTAGCTGTGATTCAGGCCTAACAAGTCACCTGGAGAGGCAATCCTTCTTCAGGGGACAGCTCAGGGCACATGAGATGTGGTCGGTGACAGGCATGATGACGGCAAGATTTATCTGCCAGATGGGGACACGGTTAGGGATGTTTTTCAGCTCCAAGACAGGCCCCATATTCAACATTGGAGCTGTTCAACGTCTGCAGGTTGGAGCAAATAGGACTTTCCTTAATCTTGGAAAAACCTCAGCCAGATCTCTGAGTCCAGAAGAGCTGTAGCTTGATGCCCAGCAAGGCATTAATCACTCCTGGGGGCCAGAGATGTAATGAGAACAGCAGATGTACAAATAAATTTAATAAGGCATTAAACTTCCCAAATACTTGAGGGGGCAAAATTGGGTTCTGATTATTTTAAGTTTTTGATGGGAGGTAAAAAATCAACATGGAAAGAAAAAATAAGTTTTAGAGTCAGTCAAATATAGTTGCTGATAAGAGAAAAGCCATTACTGATTTGTGACCTTGGATACTACTTCAGCAGCTTGGGTTTCCACTGTCTCAGGTACATCACGGTGGTGATCTTATAGAAATGACATATGTAAAGAATGAGCACAATGCCTGGAACATAGTAAGTTTTCAGCAGATGACAGATGTGTTGTTCTAGAAGACTTTTGACTGAGCTTGCAATGTTCCAAGAGGGCACACAAGAGAGAAAATAAGCGTTGGTTTTATAGATTAGAAAGAAAATACTGAGGAAAGCAGGGAAATCATAAATTATGTGAAGATAGGTAAAGAAGAGATCAGAGAAATTAACAGGCAGCCAACAGGAATAGAAGAAAATATAGACAGAAAAGTTTCTCTTAGGTAGATATCAGTTTTTCAGAACTTGCTCTTGGTTTTACAAGACGTTCAATTATTAATGTTGAGTCAAAATCCGCTGAGCATTCAAAATCTCACTGCATTGGTTGAGAAGCTGGTACCACTAACATATGCAGCCTCCACAGAGATGCACAAGTTCTGGGACAGCGCTGGCCTAAATGTTTATTTCAACACTCACTGCCCATAAAAAGAAGCAGCACAGACAGTAAATTAAGGGTTGCTAAACTACGCCACTTTCCTAAGTTACACTTCTTCCATTTCCTCCATCTCTGTACAAATTTTACAATTCATTAATTTTGTGGGATTTCAGGATCCCGAGTTTGTAATTCCTGGTTAGTGTTGTCCCATATGTGCTGGCAGAGAAGATGAGCATAAATGGTTCCCAGCCACACATCATGCCAGCCCAGAGACTCTGGGCTTAGACTGAGAGTTGTATCTTCAACTGGGATGCTTAACATCTGCCTGATTTATGGCCTCCTTGCTTTATGAAGAGAGCTGGTAAAAGCTGTTGAGGGGCATTTTGATGCCACTTGTGTTCATTTTCAGCAATAAATTGTAATGTGTTGCAAGAGTAAATGTATCTGACAGTCAGAGTCTATTATAGAATAGTATAAGGCCAACAGCATCCTGGGGAAAATCACATTATATATGGGATGCAAAAATCCACCTCCAAGTATTGTTTAGGGCATATTTTTAAATATACAGAAAATTAGGAATGTAGACATTAAAGTTCCCAGAGCCACACTAATTGGGCCACATGATTATCTAACCATCATGTTGTGTGTGGTATCAAGCAGAGCAGAAGAGTGTCTCAATTAGACCCTAAAGTCAATCAGCCATCTGTAGGATAGAACTGTCAACCCTAATGGTTTGATAATACTTTGTGTTTGTACTGTGACACTTTACATGGCTTATGCATCATCTCCTGACTTGTTAGTTAGCATTATAGTCACTACATTTCTCCCCTGCTCTCCTTTCTCCAGTTCATCCCTAGTTCAGGAACCCTCACTGTTTTTTACCTCAAAGCAGTACACGACATTCCTTGGCACCATCACTCCCCCAATCAGTCTCTCCTGCAACCAAAGGCCAAATGAATCTTTCTAAAGCTCCATTCTATTCATATTAACCACTACTTAATAATGGACTTTGGCATCTCTTAAAACACAGCCACATTTCATCTACCTGGCTACGTGAATCTGGCCTTCTAGGAGACCTCCTCCAGTCCCCCAATTGTAGTCCATTTTTGTGTCTTCCTAATTCAACATTAAATTCTCTGGCAGCTGAGACAGTGATGGCATATACTAGGTGCTCATTAAATATTTGCTGATGAGCCTGTTCATACATAGTGGCTGGCAATATGAACTAGTAAAAATTCTTCTGGAAAGTAATTTGCAAATATCAATATTCGTTAAAATATTCATAATCTTTGACCTTAAAGTAATATTTCCAATAACATAGTCAAAGGCAATCATTCAATGAGGAAATGATGTTTGAGCTATTGTCTATAATAATGAAATGTCAGAATGAATTTAAAGCAATATAAGAGGATGGTAAAGTAAATTAAGATAAATCCACTCAAATGAATATTATAAAGTCAATAAAAATTATTATAAAGATTGGTTAGTGACATGGAATATTCTTAAGACTTATTTCTTTTTAAGCAGTATTGAAAATTAAAACTATATTTTATTTTATCCACTATGGAGTGAGGGTGGTAAAAATGCTTAAAAGTGAAGATAGTGGTATTATAGAAATTCTTTATTTTTATTTAAATTTCTGTTAGTGTTATAATGCAAGTAAAAAGATCACTTTCCTGCCAAAAAAATGAGAACTTTAATGGCTCCCTACCCTACAGAATAAAATCTAGATCCAGTCTAGCATTCTAGATGCTGAACGGTCTCTTCTAAACCTGTATTTCTAGGCTTATTTCTTGTTCCTTTTTGAATGTGAACTACAATATATACAATAAGCTCAGAAATCAAAACTGTGTAACATAATGATTTCCCATAAAGTGCAGCCAGTGTGACCACCACTCAGATCAAGAAGAGAATCCCTTCCAACCCCTGCCCCATCCCCCTCCACAAACGAAATCACCATCTTGACTTTTTTTTGGAATCATTCCATTTGCTTCTTTATGATTTTTTTTTTTCCTCACAAACATTATCCTTGAATATCATAGTTAAATGGAATCATATACTTAAAATGTTTGGCTTCTTTTATTCAATGTTATGTCATTTAGATTTATCCATGTTGCTGTGTGTGACTATATTTTATTCATTTTCTTGATTGTCTAGCATTTCATCACATGAATATACAGCATTCATTTATCCATTCTACTGTTGGGATGTTAGTTAGGGTCCTTTCCAATTTGAGGCTATCATGAATAATGCTACTCTTATACACATTTCTTGGTGCTCATGTGTATAGATTTCTGTCAGATATATATCTAGGAGTAAAATTGCTGGATCATGTGGTATGTGTATGCTTAATATTAGTAGATAATGTCTAATTATTTTCTAAAGTGTTTGTGTTAATTTTCATTTCTACCAGCAATGTATGAGAATGAAAATTGCTCCATATTCTTACCAAAACTTGGTATTATCAGTCTCAGGTTTTAGCCTCTTTTAGTGAGTATGGGGTGTTATCTTATTGTGATTTTAACTTGCATTTCTCATGACTAATTACATTTTTGTACGTTTATTGTTTATCTGTATATTCTCTTTTATGAAGCATCTATTCAAATCTATTGCCCATTTTCCCACTGAGTTGTCTGTTATTTTCTTATGGCCTTATAGAACTTATTTATACATTCCAGATGCAAGTTCCTTGTTATATATGTTCCAAATATCTTCTCCTACTGTGTTGCTTGCCTTTTAACTCTCTTAATGACATCTGTTGACAAGCAGTGGTTTGAAATGCCAATGAAGTCCAATTTATCACTTTTCCTTTGTGACTACATTTTTACTGTCCTGTTTTAAAAAAATTCTTTTCCTATCCAGAGGTCCTCTATTATCTTGTATAAGTTTTATTTTGGGTTACTGACATTCAAATCTACAATCTATGACCTGGGATCGATTTGCGGGTAGTATGTGTGATAGGGCTGTTTTTCTTTTTTGCCTCCTAATGCTCTTCTCTGCCACTCTCTGTTGTTCCCCACATACAACCTTTTCTTAATTTTGCACACTTGTGCTCATACCTTTCTCCCCAATTTTGCCTGCCTTTTCTATCACCAGCTGTCCAGGCTCTACCCATCCACCAAGATCTAGCTTATGTGCAATCCCAGCTCCATTGCCCAGTCCCCAGAATTAATTTCTATGCTCACATAGCATGTTTTCAGTATTTCTCATTTCTCATGTAACACATTTGTACATTGAATACATGTAAAAATGATGTATGATTAATACATGTAATCAAATTTAATAACAATAAGCTTCATGAGGAAAGCATCTATTTCATTTCTGAATCACCCATGAATCATAAAGGCTTAATATTGCCTACCATCCAGGAGCATGAAACTTTAAAACAGATTCAAGTTTATCAGGAATATGACACTTCCTTCATCAGAGTTGTGGGGTAAAAGTCACACCACTTATTTTGCTATTAGAATGTTTCAAGAGTCTGCCAAAGATCAAAAGTTTCTCAAGTCCAAGATGCAGCATAGCCCAGTGGGTGCCCAGAACAGGGCGAGGTTTCCTAAAGGTGTTCAGATACCTGCTACCTGGTATCTGGGAAACTGCTAGAGAGATATTTTAAGAAACAGAGAACTAGTTAATTGTTCTCTGGCCAATCTGGATTATTGAGGAGAGGAAGCGTCATTCATTTCTTTACATTTATTTAAAATATTTACAAATATTTACTGAGCAGCTGCCATATTTTAGGCAAAATTCTAGGTACTGTATATGTGGCAGTAAATAAAACAAAGTCTCAGCCATCATATAGCTGACAATCTAGTGAAGAGAAACAGATAATAAACTACCCAAATACAGGCATCGGTAAGTGCTATGAAGAAAAGCAAGAGAGGGAGAGGAATTAGAGAGAGAAGCTAGAATAGGGTGGTGGGGCACTTTTTAAATTAGGGAGCCAGAGACTTAGGACCAAATGGCTAATGTAAGAGAGAATTTTTGTTCCCATGATCTCTGTCCCCTGTTGTCACTCTTGTGTATATGTTACTCTGTTGCATTACATGGCAAAAGGGACTAAATAAGGTTACTATCCAGTTGACCTTAAATTAGAGAGATTCTCCAGGTATATGGGAGTGGGCCCAATGTCATCAGGCGAATCCTTCAAAGCAGAAAATAGTAGCAGAAGAGGAAGTCAGCATGATTCAAAGCGTGATGACTGAACACACACATTTGCTGGCTCAAAGTTGGAGGAGCCACACGTGAAGGACTTTGGGTTGCCTCTAAAAGCTGAGAGGCAGAGAAATAGGAACCTCAGTCCACAAACAACTGAATTTTACCACCAATCTGAATAAGAATGAAAACAGATTCTTTCCTTGAGCCTCCTGATAAGAATCTGGCAGCCAACAACTTGATTTCAACTTTAGGAGACCCTGAGCAGAGAATCCAACTCTATATGCCAGCTTACTGACCTACAGAACTGTGAGATAATGAGCAGGGTTGTTTAAAGCTGCTAAATTTGTGGTGATTTGCTACTACTGCAGCAATAGAGAATGATTACAGTGGGCCATCTACTCTCTGGGAGAAAATGTTCCGGCTTAGGGAACACCAGGGTAGTGGCCCTGAGTGGGAAACACACTTGGCACATTCTACAAACTGTAAATTGACCAGTAGGGTTGGAGCAGAGTGATGGAGAGGGAGAGTGGTCAGACATGAGGTCCAAGCTACAGTTAGAGGTTGTTAGTATGGGATCTCAAAGGTTTTAAAACATTGTAGGAGGTTAGTGGAGAGTTTTGAGCAGGAGAATGATGTGACAAGAATTACTCTTTTAAAGAATTTTAAAAGGATAACTCTTGCTGTCACATAGGGTTCACTACAGGAAGGCAAATGTAGATGCAAGAACAGTTAGGAATCTAGTGTAGTAGTTAAGGAGAGATCATTATGGCTGGGAGGCAAGAAGTTGAATACTGAATATATTTAGAAGACATCGCCAACAGAATTTGCTGATGGAGTAGATGTGGAGTAAGAGAAGGTAATATGTGGAGATGTTGAGTAAGTAGTTGGATATATAAGTCTGGAGATTTGTACAAGGAACTGACAGCAGATCGATGCTATTTAAAGCCCTACGACTGGAAGAGATTTCCTGGGGAGTGAATGTAGTTAGAAAAGAGGAAAGCATTTTGATACAGACAATATTTAACAATCTGTAAGAAGCAGAGTGAATAAATGAAGTACGAGGCCAACTAGAAGGGTGGAGTCCCAGAAGCCAAAGGTTATGAGAGGCAGAGAGTGAACGAACAGTGCCACACTCTGCCAGGAGGCTGAGGGAAGAAAGAATGGCAGTGAACCATTGAATCTGCAGCAGGGAGGTCCCCAGTGACCTTGACAAAGCTGGTTTTGTGGAGTAGCAAGGATAAGAGCCTGGTTGGGTGAGCTCAAGAAGAAATGGAAGAAATGGAGACAGTGATTACACATACCTTTTAACGAATCATTTTACTGCAAAGAGAAACAAAGAAATGAGACTGTAACAGGAGAGAAATGCAGGGTCAAAAAGGGCAACTTTTTTTCTAAGCTGGGAGTTTTTAAAGCATGTGTTTGATGTTAATGGGAATGACCTAGCAAAGAGTGGGGATTTCTCCAGAATAGGGATTCAGGACCCAGGAGAAGAGATAGAGCGGATGAATGCAGAAGTCAGCAGGGTAGAACACATGTCAGGAGGGTATGGATGTGTCTTGTGGAAATAGCAGCAACTGCTGGTAATACATACACTGCACCTGGCAGCTGACAGAGATACCCCTTTGTCACCCCACTGGAGTCTCGGTGAGATGGGTCCCATTTCACAAGCAAAGACAATTGTACCTTGAGGAGATTAAGTCACTTGTCTCTGGGGTCAGAGTCAGATGGCAGGTCTTTGAACCAACTTCAGAGACCGACTTCTCACCCGCCTCCTTCACACTGCCTCCAAGCACTGTCCTCTTTTCTGATTACATTCACTCCCTAGGAAATCTCCTCCAGTCTTAGAGCTTTAAATAGCATCTCTCCGCTGTCTGTTCCTTGTGCAAAAGAGAAAACCATTCACAGAGGTTTTGATGAATTGATTGTCTCGGTCTGGGGGATGATTCCTGCTCAGAACAAGTGGAGATGACCTGGAGTAAGTAAGGCCTGCATGGTGGATCAAGCTGAGAAAAATCACAAAGAAAGAGATCTTGTTGCTTTGTGAACAGAAGAAGTAGGAGACAGTGTATATTAACCAGACGAGAAGTATGTAGAAAAAAATAGTTAAACTAGAGAGAAAAAGGGAGGAAATTCTAATAGGGACAAGATTTTATACTTGAATATTATCTACTTGTATAAAGTTTGTGCCCAAAGAGCTCGCTCTCTATGACAAAGTCTCCTGGTGCTCATACTCCAGCATGTCACCTGGATCATGTCATCTGATTCCAAGGCCTCCATTCATGCTGAAACTTGACCACTGTCCCCATTTTACTATGGGATACACGTGGATGCCCACAGAACTGTCTATCAGCTTCAGAACCATGGGCTTCTCCTTTGTTCTTTTCAGGCTTCTGTTCCCATCTGTCCATAGCCAAACTGTGCTATGTCCCTTCCCATGATCACTGCAGCCTGTGTTCATCACAGTATGCCCTGTCTGGGCCAGGGACTGACATCCCTGGCTGGTCTTGGGTAACCTGTTGGTGCAAGGTCATGTGCAGAGTCAGAGAGAATGTCTTCCGGCCCAATCTGGGCCACATTTTTTTTCCCTGCGGGTCCAAATAGCACTTTGGGGGCAGAGCCTCAGCATTTTCAAACCCACCTGGGAGTCCCTGGCCTCACCCCAGCCCAGCTGCCACAAAGACATCTCGTTCCATTTTTTATCTTAGGGGAGTCAAACCCAGTGTGAAGGAATAGACGAGGAGCGGATGCTGCACCACTTCCACCACTTCCCCTATTTCATTCTTATCACCCGCTCCCAACCCAAACCCCTCGTTTTCTCTCCATTGAAGTCAAGGTTACCAACAGCTGGGGAAAAAGTGGAGGTACTCTGTGTGGCCACAATGTCTGTGCCCCAGATCAGCACCAAACTGCTTCTTCCATCCTCTCCCTGGCTAGCAAAGGGCAGACTGACCGCGGGCTCCTGCTCAGAGCGAGAGTATGAAGTGAAGAAAAGTGGAAAAGATGATGGTTGGTGCAGAACATCTCATCATCCTCTCCAAGCCCTGTGACGGGTCAGGGTTCCAGGAGTCTGTTCCACTTAGAGCTAGTGAGCAAAGAATGACAGGTTCAAACTGGATTCTCTGTACCTAATAAAGGAGCAGAGTGCTGACAATGACTTCCTTTTAGTCTGTAAGCTTTTATGGGTGAGGATCGCAAGGTGTCACAGATGTAAACGCTTAACTATATGCTACTTGAGGGCAAGGAATGTGCCTGATACTTGTTATTTACATGGGGCCTGAAGAATACTCATTTCACATTAAATACTCATCATACACACATTGACTAATCACCATTGAGAAGGAGGCCGAGAGCACAGGGGTTGGGAATAGAGGAGCTGGCTTCCAGTTCCAGCTCTGCTCTTAGACTCAGAGCAAATCCCTCCATCTCTCTGAGCCCCATCTTTCACATCTGTAAATACAGTCCACCACCACTGCAGGGCTATGTGAAGTCAGATGACATGATGTACATGAGACTCTTGAATATGCCACACTTGAAACACTGGACAAAGGAAAGTTATTCCACTCTGCCTTTCCCCTCCTCCCACCACACGGCACAAAAGGCACATTTTAGAAAACCTTGGAATTGATGAGCCGGTACCTTCCAACAGGAGAGGACAGGACTATAGTTTCAAGGTTGTTAGCAAACAACTGAAAGAAACACAGAAGGAGGTAGCCACTTCCATTCACTCTGGAGGACAGGCAGGAAGGCATTAGAAGAGAAACTCAGGAGCCCAGAAAGAAAACCATCCCCAGGTCCAAGGTTACTTAGTTCCTTCTTCAGAGGGCAAGAGTCAGGATTATGTGAGCAACAATTTAATGGCAACAAGAGGCATTTGCAGGTTTTCACTACAACCAGATATGTTAGAAATAAAGCCTCATCTGGGGTTTCTCTAAAGTTAATGAGACTAAACTAATACTTTATTGACTTGCTTCGCAGAATTTATTTTACAAGTGTCTCTAATCCACATGGCTCCTCTCCGCTTTGGGACTCAACCAAAGGAAACTCCAGAAATCCCACCAGCTTATTTATACTTACCACGTTACCTCAGACACAGTGTGCACACAATCTACATGATTATCATTCCATTCTGAGAGAGAATACACTATTTTAGCGATGATATGAAACCACATGAGCATACACATACATATACACACACGCTCACATTTGTGTTTGTGTGTGTATGTGTGTGTGTGTGTGTGTGTGTGTGTGCCTTAATGTTCGAGTTCCAGTTACAGATTTCCCACAGGTACTGAGCTTCCTGTCCAACCTATTATCCAGATGAATTTTACAGGGGAAGGCTCTGTTCGACTTAAAATCAAAGATTTCCCAACTGGCCCAGGAGAGGAATAGAGAAAGAGCTTGGACTGCTCATCATTTCCAGGACAATGTTCTCAGGCAAGAGCCAGACCTCAGAGGGACAGCTACATGCCACACTCAGAGAAAAGGTCCCTAGTCCTGGGTTTCCAGCCACAATGAAGATTCTAGTGCTGTAAACATAGTATGAGAGGTATAGTGATGGGCCTGAAGGTCTGTGGAGGTCTCAGAATTGATTGCCTGTGTGCACAAATGAACAAGTGAGATAGAGGTTCAAAAATGACAGAGGTTAAATTTTCTAGAAAGACCAGATGAGTGGGTTGGCATGTTTAGCCACAATCTTTGGGCTGCAAGAAACTGAGACCCATTTAGATTAGTTCATACTATGAAAATCTGTCACAAGGACATGCATGAAAGCAAGGGGGCACCATGAAGCCCAGAAACAGACACATTCCAGGCCTCGAGGGAATAGAGGGGCCTAGTTCAGACAGTCTCCCAGCTGAAGGCTTTCATTGATCCCTACTCTGAACTTCACCATTAGCACTGACGCAGGTCCTCTCTATCTCTGCTTCTGCCACTCCTGTCCCCACAAACCAAGTCAGCTTCTACTCTAGTGTCTCTTCTCTACCTCGTAACTTGTATGCTCATGTATATTATGCACTCCTGGACTAATTGTATCATGATATTATGTCCTACTTTCTCTCAGTGTGCTGTCCTATTTCTGTTTCTCCTACAAACTAGTTAACCCTCTCTTCCTAGTTCCAGTTCAGATTTCTGAGAAAGGCTGATGATGTCCTTGTTTGGCAGAGCTTTCATGCCATGTGACATCACAGTCCACCATTGCCAGCTTGTGGACTTCTTCATCTATACATCGAACACCTGCTGCTGGTCTAATTGGTTTAAGTTATGATTCCATGACAAAGAACTTAGCCACTACTTCCATAATTAGAAAGTGCATGGGAATCCCTTAGCATGAGGCTGTGGTCATGACAGGCTTTCAAAGCCTACCCTATTTAGAATAATTAGGATGACAGAGACCCACTGTCAAGTAGCTGAGTCTATCTCTTGGGTTGTATTAAATATTATTTTTAAAAACTATTTTACAGAAGTTCATTCTTTCCATTTTAGGAAAGGCAATAACTATAGATTATTTGACCCAATTTCCACTTTAAAGTGGAAGATATCTCGGAGCAGAAAAGCAGACTTAGATGCCTGACAAAAGGCCCATTTTAATAGGCCTCCTGCTGAGGGTGTCAGGCTTAATGGGTTTCCCAGTGTCAGCAGGAGATTCTCCATGAATGAACAAGCATCTCTTTCCTCAGAACAAGAAGCTCATGTTTCAGGACAATTCAGAAGAAAACCTGACCAAGAAGGACTGTTCTTGCCACTCATTTAGTTCCACTGTCTCATTGGTCAACAGGCAGAGCACTGACATGGGTCTGAAGCTGTCATGTGCCTTATATAAGACATCTGCCCCAGGCAAACATCCTCTGGCATCCTAATCTAAAAGGATGGTTCAGCAGGAGGGGCGTCTTGGTCAGTGGAGGCCTAGAGGTTGCCTCTGTGGCCTCCTGGGGCCTCTCTATGGGAGCTGCTACCTCCAACCCCATGTTCCCAGCAAGTGCCACTTGAGTTGAGCATGGGGAGGCTGCCGCAATCAAACATGCTGGCAGAATGCGCACACTTGTGCTCAGTGGTGCATTTGGAAATTGGCCTTCCTTGGCTTTTAACACAATATTTCTCCAGCAGTTCTATGATTATCAAAGACAATCAGGGCAGTTGGAAACCTGGAATATTTGTACCCTTTACTCTGTTTGTGCCTCAAGCACCAAAAACATTAAGTCAGAGCCCTAGAGGCCCCCTCCCCTTTAGAGAAAATGTTTAGTAATTAAAAGGCAATGTATTTTCATACTCATTAATTTAAAAATATTCCCCAGTCAATATTCTTTGCAATTAACATGATTATTTACTGCTTAGTGATGAGCTCTGAATATGACAACAGTCTTTCTTCTACTACCTTCTGTTTTCTATCACAAATAAATAGTAGCACTCAACTATCTACGATATCTATTGGCAGACAGTATAATTTTAAATAATATATATACACCTATTTTTTTGTTCCATCAACTTTTGGTAGTATTCTTGACCATCACTTACCACTTACCATTATTGGTTCCTATTTCTTTTCTTACCTATATTTCTATCATATATTTTCTTAAACATCGTTAATGACAATAACATTTAAATACTATTCTATAACCTTAATTAAGTCTTCCACACTTTCTCTATAGGTTGAGTTAAAAACTAACAAGCCAATACTTTTGCTGTTATTACTACATAAATATTATTCATCCCAGAGCCATTGGTGTCTTATAATTACTTTTCCTTTTCTACAGATACAATGTCATAATCCCTGGGACCTTTGGAGAATATTGTTAGTGTCGAGGTCAAGTAGATGATCGTCCTGACACTCAATCAATGCTCCAGTCATGTCACGTTATAATAAACTTTCTATGTGACCCATGACTTTGGGTCACTGTTTTTTTCCTGAGATTTATGATTGCCTTTTGTTTTTCTTGTTGAAAGACGATTAATAAACTGTTAAGAGTATACTCAAGTTTTTTCTGCTTCTCAATGAGAATGTTGCATGGAAACCCCATTTTACCCAGAGACAACCCCAAAACCCTTCTCCTCTGTGGACCAGTTGTTCTCTAGGCCTGATGATTAGCTGCCACAATGGACTTCCTTCACCACACTGTTGGGTTAGAACCACTCTTTCCTTAATCATGGCTTTCTTCCCTCCTGTTTTTGCTGGAATCATTCCCATATTTTGCAGAGAAAATTTTCTGAGGCCCTATATGTCTAAAAATGTATTTTAGTTTTCCACTTGATTAACAGTGTGGCAGGATACAAAGTTCTAGGTCAAATAAAGTTTTAGGTCAAAATAATATTCTCCCTTAGAACTTTACAGCATTGCTCCATTAACTTCTAGCATCTGATGTTGCTGAAGCCAGTTGATTTTTTTATTACAGTGCAGGCTGCCTTATTTGCTAATTTGTTTCATCCTGAAAACTGTTAGGGTCCTCTGTTTATTCCGACTGTTCTGAGTTTGATGAGATTATTCTTTGTGTGGATCCTTTTTCTTTCATACTGAGCAGCACTTAAGCCCTGTCGAACTGAAGACTTGTACCTTTCTTCAACTCTTGGAAATTTTCTTCACATTAAAACAAAAAATGCTACCCCATATTATATAGTCTTAATTCTGGAAATATCGCTAGTCATATGTTGAACTCTGGATTGATCTCTTTCATGTGTTTTTTTCCTCCTGGTTTCTATCTTTTTGCTCTAAAGTTTAGAATATTGTTTTGACTTTCTTATCAACATTTACTATTGATTTTAAAGATTTTTAGCTTTTTTTATTACAAGAATTAATTCTTTGACCATTTATTATATCATTCTATTCTTGTCTTGAATACAATGTTTTGGATTCTCTGTGAAGACATAATCAGATTTTTAAGTTACCTTCTGTTTTCTGAAGTAGCTCCTCTGGGGTCAGTTATATTTATTTTTGTCCTTCTTTTACATACTGCTCTTCTTCCTCACATATTGTTCACTCACATTCAAGAATAAGGGACAAGGCTAATCATTCTAGGTAGCTAGTATAGTTTCCTTCTGCTGCGTTATTGGAGTTATTTCCCTAACAGACCTCAGCCCTGAATTATAAAGCTGACTGCAACTTTTGTGTATCTGGTTGGAATATATTTAATGGCAGTCTTTGCTTTAGGGTGATCAGTGAAAAATAAGCTGCCCAAATTTCAAAACAAAACAAAAAATGCTTTATTTTGGGGGCAAGTGATATCCATCCAAGGTCTTAGATCTCTATAAATCATTTGTTCTTTTTATTTAGAGAAAACAAACATTGTTCAGGTTTTTTTTTTTTTTATTCTTGGAGTAAATCCAAGCTACTAGTTGTTCCCTCTCACTACTACCTTCTACATCTATTGATCAAGAGTGCAGAACCTCTTAAGTGTTTCATAGGTAAAATCAGCTTTTACCTCTCCTGCAAGCCCCACTGGGGCTTCCTCTGTTTTGTTCACCAATCAACACATTTCAACTCTCCCTCTTCTGGGAATTTCTTGAAATAAGTTATTCACCAATGATCTCTATTTCCAAACTCTTTGCCATTGTAAGCTTATTCCTTTCTGTGTTTTCTCTAAGTCCTAAATTTTCAAAAAGGTTGGGGGATAAAGGCAGTCCATGAGTGAGCAGTTTGTGCATCTTGAATCAGAACCCCTTAACACTTGTTTTGGGGTATTTAGACAAGAGCAAAACAGTATTTCCCCTCCTCCAGGGCCAGAAAGTGAACACAAATAGTGGTTACCTGGGGCGGACAGCTATGTCCAGCAGAACGGCTGTCATAAAAGTCATGAACAACAAAGACTGTGTGGCAGCAAAGAGGCCAGGGCAGAAGACCTTAAGGGACAATTGTGAGTCAATTATCTAGATGAGACAATTGTGAGTCAGTGAGTCAATTGTCTGCAGAACTCTCATGAGTAACTGGAGGTCAGTTTTAAAGAGGGTAGAAAACAGGGGATTAATTTTCCAAAACTAGCCATCACCTCCCTATTTTTTTTTCCTAAAAGTGCTAGATAGCCCTTTTCTTTTTTTTCAAGTAATTTTTTTTTTAAAACAAATCCTGGGGTTAGGCAATCAACTATTCTACTATGCTATTGTCTGTTCCTTGCTGCTCTATCCTCCAACCCCCTTCTATGCTGCCTTCTTCCCTTTAAACATGAACGCCACTCCTCCAGGATTCCCTTTTGTGGGAGCCCAGAACCATGCTTAAACTTCCCGTTTACTTAACAGTACACCCAGCCCCCTTACGGTCTCAGTTGTTCCAGGAATGCCCCACCGCCCACACATAACTGCTGGTACTCTGGTGATAGGCTATCGCTGTGCATACCTACCTCCTCCCTGCCCCCCGCTTCCTGCGACCCTCACCGCTCCTCACCCCACCTGC
>PVKZ01004680.1:0-73971 GCA_004027375.1 Macroglossus sobrinus | reverse complement strand
GCTCCTTCTCTAAAGGCTCGGTTCAGGCCGGTAGCGAGGGCTGCGACCTTGTACCCGGATCCGAGAAGCAACGTGGGCACCACCCTCTCCTTAGTCCCAGCCGGAGCTGAGCGCCACCGGGCCCATGTCAGCCCCTGCCTCTCCTGACGGTGAGTTCCGGGCAGGGTCCCCCTCCCCGTAGGTGGCTCCGCCCTTTTTAGAGCAGCTGGCACAGTGCTATTCTTTGCCCTGATGGACCGGGCACCGCGCGTCTGCTTACGAGGCGTGGGACATTTCTGTAGGCGGACGGGTGATGCTTTCCTGGGGTCTCCGAAGGAGAATTAGCCGCACCGATGCGTAAGCGTCTCGTAACGTGCTTCCACCTCGGCGCGTCCGCGTGCATTCCCGGGATGGCACCGGTTGGCCATTTACAGATCAAGGTCACCCGGCGCAAGCGTCTGCAGGTAGACGGTGTCTAAATGCCCGCAGAGGGGCGAGCAGGGGTCACGCCGCTCAGATCGTGGCAGGTGTGAGTGTCATTCGCGTGACCAGGCTCCCGTTCACACCACTCCAGCTTCACGCCTCTCAGCTAGAGACGCATGACAGGAAACCAGAGGGGATCATATGCAAAAAGCAGTTTTTTCAAACCATTGGTAGGTGCAAAATTGAGGTTTTTTTTTTTTTTTTTTTTTTTTTTTTTTTTACCAAGAGTTAAACTAGGCGGAAGAGACATTTAGAAATGTCAAGTGGCTGAGCATTTGGAGAATTGTCACTTCAACGAACCCCATGCCAATATGAATTTTTGGATGGGCTAAAAATCTCATTTCTGAATAGCCTCAGTAATGCGACAGTTCGCTTCACTCCCAGCACACGCTCTAATAGCACCTGCTGTGTGGAAGAATTTTTTTTTTTAAAGGTAATATTGGAGAGAGTTTTAATCAAGACGGCTCTCTGAGTTTGAACCTGGACATACCTTCTCTGCTCTGAACACAGAGCAGCGACAGCTAACGTAGGAACATAGGTATGGTGTGGCCAAGCTCAGAGATAAGGAGACCACCTCCGGTGACCCGAAGAGGTGCAGAAACAGAGAGGTGAGAGGGGCTAAGGCCACAGGCTTGCTGGGCTCCGGAGGGGCCCCGGACAGTTGTCATTGGATGCTCTGTTTATGGGAGATGGGGGTTGCTGAGCTCAGGGTTGAAGGCCAAGGTCTGAGGAGGCCCCCCAAGTGCACGGCGACACCTACCCTCAGGGAACAGGCTTGGGAAAGCGGGATGGGTTAACAACCTCACCGAATGGTATAAACAGCTTGATTTCCGTACTGTTAGAAACACATACGGAAAATATGGTAAAGCAGGAGCTGGACAGAGCGACATCATGGGTCATTTTAATGCCTGCCCTTCGTTTTCCAAATTTCCTATAATGCACACATCTTACTTTAGTGACCAAAAAGAACATTTTTAATGTGAACTTCAACCCACGTCTTACTGTAATTCAAAAAGGATGCGTGTCACCAGCAGTCCCAATTACACAGGCCTGATAGGTTCCCGCAGCTCCAGATGACAGCTGGGCGTCACCAGAATATATTTCGTCATTATTTGCACATTGCACGTGTGAGAATAATGGGAGCCACCTCCTGTCCCAGGCTAGCTCCCTAGAAGCCCCAGGCCTGGAGGGGGGACGCTCAGCACCACGGGGCGCGTCGCACAGCTGGCCGTGACGACAGGAGGGAGCTCAGGTGCTGTTCAGACCCGTGGGATGACTCTGGGCAGACGGTGCACACCGCCACGTGGGGCGGTCCCGCTCCGGGAGGACGGCAGAGGGGTTTACCCGCCGGCTCCCTCCTGTCTCTCACCGGTCGGTTCTGCCACGAGACGTGAGCTTCCCAGTAACTCCTGCCACATCCCCCAGCCCCACACTTCTGATGGGTCCGGAGAGGACGGGAGAAATTAAGTGGGCCCCGAGCACCGTGCAGGCATGAGCGCGTACCGGAACTGGCCCTCATCCTGGGGGGCCAGGACGAGTCGGGGCCCCCGATCCTGCATTTCTCACGTCCGGTCTTACGTGCTGTCCTACGTGGCCCGACACCCTCGTCTGCTCCCACGCAAGTTCCCCAGAGGGACGTGAGCCACGTCCCTCACTGGGGCCTGCCCCTCCAAGGTCAGGGGTTGCGATGCCCAGCCCAGGTGCTGCTGAGACTGGTCTCGTGACCGTCGGAAGCGAGGACGGGTGGGGACACATCTTGAGAACGATGCCGTTTCGCAAAGCACCTACACCGGGAGTTTGTTCTGCAGTGCTCAGGCGAGGGGAGAGCTGGGAAAGCGCTTCGTTCTCACTTTAGTGTTCAAGTTTAAGTTCGTCATCGGAGATGTTCATTACCAATGGAGATACAGGGTCACACTTAGCCACATAACCCTTGACCTCTCTGCTGCCAGTGTATTCGCAGAGAATGAACAATCTGCTTCCCACTCGAGTCTGCCCGCTCAGGCTTTTGTTGTTGTGATTAGAGTTATACTAAGATAAAACGCTAATTAGAAATGAAACAAAAATTTCCACATGCAGAACTTGTCAGCAGGGCAGAGGGATAGATTTAAAGTAAAGATGCTTGAGAATGCCTGTAATTCGGAGAAATCATTCCACATTCGTCCACCTCCTTTCCCTACAAAGCCTCCCACCCCTCTGTCCCTAGGTAAGGCCACCTGAGCCTGCGGTGGCAGAGAGGGAAATGGCACGCTGGTCTGCGAGAGCCCCCGGGGCCACGGCGGGGGACGAAGGGATGCAGAAGACCCAGGCCAAGCGCGAACACGAGGTCATTTACGGCATTTCTCGGCCGCACGCAGGAATCACATCGAAGATGGGGAAGCCAGAGGTGATCACGTGAGGATGCAGAGTGATGTTTTAACAAAAAGAGTAAAAGCGAGTTCCTTGAGTAGAAAGCTCCAGAGCTAGCAGGTGACCCTGAGAGGTCACGTATTTTGAGAGCCACTGTTATTAAAACCCTCTAAACATCTATTTTAGTGCATGGCAAGAAAAAAAAAGAATTCTCACACAAACCCTCACAGTCTTCACCACAAAGACATAGACACCACCATAGAATTTATTTTTCCTTTATTAACAATGTGGCTTACAATTTTTTCAAGTAAAAAGGGTTTTATTTCAGTTAGAATAAAAATTAAAATATAACTCTGATATAGATTTTCATTTATGTACATGAAAACATATATACAGAATACAATCTTACAGCAAACCAACAACATGCCCTTTTCTTGAAAACCTCAAAAGTAAAAACACTGAATTTTTCCTTTTACACGCCAGAACGCACACAAGATAGGAATCCAACGTCCACACAAACTATTCGAACCGGAATGCAGGACGGGAATGAGGCTTCCGACCTTCATGACTGGGGTAGTTTCCGCTTCCACATGGCCACGCCAGCTCCCATCTCGACAGATGAGATGACGGGTTCTTCTGCCATTGAAAAAAATTGTGCCTACGATTTCCCATCATAGGATGGTTTTCAGCAAACGTTTGTCCCCGAATTTTGCTTTTTCTCCAAGGCATCTCTCTGGGCCACATGAAGACCTCTCTGCTTGGTTACGTGACGAGACCTACGTACGCTCAGGCCCCAAATCCTAGCCGTTTGAAACAAAACCTGTAAGATGGAAAGTCTGCAGCTCAGGATGTCGTGTGGGTTCCTATTTGGCCTCTAAACCAGAAGCGCTTTTCACCAAAATCCGAGGCGGCACCCCGTCTCAGCAATGACAATGTTTAGGCAAAGGAGGTGGCTTAGAAGAAGCACAAGTCGATCTTATGTTTTGGATACGTGTAAACCGAATCTAGTGAGAAACGCTATGAGAATCAACCAACTTAAACATTCAACCCAGGTAAAGGGAGTAAAGCAACTTCCGGAAAACTCTGAACAGAAAAGAACAGGGAATAAATGAATAGGTAAGAGAAGCGTCGGACGGTAACTGTGGCCAACACAGCTCGGCCTCGCTGTCTGGTGACGGCCCCGAAGTGGCACGGGCCGTACGCTTCTCTCTCCAATTTCCTCCTTCACGACAACAGACACCTTCACGCACTACGTTCCCTCCAAGTGACTGCACGCTCCAGCACAGAACGGGGCGCGTGGAGCCTACACTCCCCGTCTTCAACCGTCTTCAACGCAACAAGGGATGCTCGAACCGCAACCGAAGTGACAACACGACTGTTTTCCTAGCTCTGCACCCAGAAAGAAGGAGCAACGGGGGTTCTAGGGAGGGAGCACGGGACGGAGGGAGGACCGCTCTCAGAGTGGGGGGGGGGCGTTCGGTGGGAGAGGGGAGGCGGGTCTTCGCACCTGCTCGATGCGACACTCGAGATGCCGAGACACGTTGGGAAGCCGAGACCGGTCTCCAAAGGCGGACCAAAGTCAACCGCCTAGAGCTTGCAGCCAGGGTCAGAGGTGGCGGCGGTCAAGGTCTGAGTCATTTTAATTTACCGAGGGACAAACCAAAGCGGACGCGGGAAATCCTCTTTCAAATCGGATCCGATAAGGTGACGCGGCCTCATAGCTGTCAAGCGCAAACCTTGCGTGCGAGTCAAGACTTGAGTCTCCACGTGCGCCTCCGTGGCGAAGGAAACGGGAGTTGGCTTTCTTGTGAAAAGTGGAGAGATTCTGCTATGCCAGGCAAACCCTGCTCTTTCTAGGTTTTACGCTTATATTTTTGTGGCCAGCGTTATTTTCCCAACGCAGTACAGATGAAGGGAGGAAGCCAGGGGCCGAAGCGGGCTCCGTCCGTTTCCGGGCGGGGTCCAGTGGCGGACCCTCGTCGGTGCAGAGGCGGCGGCGTGGCTGCCCCTCAGGTGACACACGGGCGCAGACCGCAAAGCGTCCGCTCAGCCACGACCGGGAGGGCGCGCTTGCTGGCCGGTTCCGGGGGGAGGTCACGGCCGCCACCACGGGAATCCCCAAGGAACCCGAGTCCAGGAGGACGCCGGCAATGCCGGCCCTAAGCTGGGTCTCGGCTCACAGGAGGGCCGGAGATGGCCCGCGGGCGGCCGTCAGGGCGATCGCCCAGAGCGGGGCCCCCTGCCTCCGGTGGCAGCCCCCCACACCGTGCACACACGGAGCAGAGGCGCGGGGGGAGACAGGGTGGGCAGGGTCTGGGGCGTCTGGCCTGCGGGAGCCGCCAGCCCCTCTGGGCAGGCCGCAGAGGCCTCCGGGAGATCTGCTGACTCGGAAGTGGCACGGCGTCCACTCCGGTCCTTGGACGGGCACAGGGAGGTGCCGTTCGATCGGAAAGCACAGTGCCCTGCCGCGGCCAGCACACTCTCCGTCCCGTCTCAAATGCAACAGGAAGAGGTGAGCGCGCAAAGGCCACCGCGAGGGGTCGTGAATGAGTCGGCGCGAGGAGGGTGCCGAGATCTCGAGATGGGTGCCCGTCCCGACGGCGCAACAGAGGTGAGCGCCGCGGGACTCGGCATTCAAGGCCCAGAGCACGCAGCTGGGGAGGCAGGGGCGGGAAACCGAGGCGATGGGGCCTGGAGCTCAGAGGAGAAAGACAGGCTGGAAGCCCAGCGTGCATCACCGCGACGCCTCCCCCGACGGCAGGGCCACCAGCACGGCTTAGGACGCCGGTCCCTCCGCCAGCGGTCCCCAGGCAAATGCGCTGAGACGCTTAAAACTGGACTATAGAATCGGCTACAGGGAGACAACAGGTCTCAACTGCAAAGGATGTTTCCCATTCTCATGTGTGAGTCACAGAGGGTTACTGATGGTCGGCATCAGTCATGGGACGTGCCCGAATCCGACATTCGCACCTGAAAATGTCGCAGAGATGCGAGCAGCTATCAGCCCCCCGCGTGGTAGGACTGAAACTGTGGACACTCTAATCAGAAAGAAAAGATCGAGGTAATTGTAACAAAGAAAAGCAGCAGTTGGCGCACGAGGCACACAGCCTCCGCTTGTTGTGTCCGCGCCTCCACCGTCCGAAGCGTGGTTTCCGTGCGTACGTGTGAAGAGGCAGCCGGGCAGCTGGGTGACACCACCGTCGGCCGTGTGGGTCTGAGTATATTACATAGGGGGGCCCTCGAGGACATACACACGTGAAGTGCTCGGGACACGGGACCAAGCAGGTCTCAGAGCTGCCGACCCTTCTGCAAACGACTTCACCGACCTTATGGAAATCGCCCGCGAAACGCCACAGGCAGGGTCAAAGCCAGAGTGCACGCAGGGACTAGCTACAAAGCTGCGGTGACACCTTCTCTCTCTCATTTTGGCCAACCTAGACGCGTCCCCTTAGCAAGCGTGGGGTGGGGACAGGACACGAGAGCCCACCGCTCCGCTCACCAGAGCTGCCACCCGTCGCTTCGCAAGAGTAAGGTGCAGGGTCAGGAATGGGCCACGCCGGGCGAGGACCGGGGCCGGCCAGGGCCGCTGGGCTCATCTCGTGCTGTCGCAGCGAGGGGGCCCGGGCTGCCGGACGACCGCCTGCCTCCCGGGGGCCTCTCTCCGGGGCCTGAGCGCGGGACCCCGCTAAGGGGGTGTGGCCGCTTTGCAAAACGCTTCCCTCAACTCCCTGCCCTGAAACTAAGCTCTCCCTCAGCATTTCGACTCAGCATTTCCCACGAGACGAGAGGAGTCCCTCCCCGGTCCGATCACAATGCAACTGGAGTGTTGGCGATGTTTGGGGTTCCACAGAGCACCCACAAAGAGAAGACCTCTCCGCAGACCTTCTAGACGTCCATCCCTCAATGCCACCCGCCTCCCTGCACCCCCCACACTGCCGGAAAGGCACCCCTGACGGGTGATGCGGGCTCAGCACAGCTTTTTACAACAGCATCCTGACACATGTTGGAGAAATGAGTTGTCACCAGGACGGGCTCAGACTGTGGTGGCAGCCGCACGTGTCTCGACAGGAAAGCAGCGTATAAACGCGTCTGAGGATGAGCAGAGCAAAAACCCCAGGCCCCCGCTGAGGTCTCAGCGAAACGGACAGACACGAATGCGTGCTGGTTTTCGAGGACGCGTGGGCCGCGGTTCAGGGCCCGGCTGGAAGGCGGCCGCCCGGTCTGGGCCCGGGGTGGGAGAGAGGCGAGCTGTGATGCACAGACCGGCTCCTCCGCGGCACTCGGGGCGGACACGAACCTTTAATCCACACTCTGCAGAGGCCGCCGCCGGGCCCTGGGGCGAGCTCTGAAACGGGGGGCCGCGGGACGGGCTGGGGGGCGACAGTGGAGGAGGGCCTTCGTGCTCCTTGCTTCTCAGTCACAGTGAGGAACCATCTCGCATAACCCGGAAAAATAAACGTCCCAGTCCCAAAACCCTTCCCAGCACACGCGCCGCCCCCTCAGCGGGCCACCGCCCGGGGCCGCGTCAGTTGGCGTACTGGGCGTAGAAAGCCACCTTGACTCTCTCGATCTGGTGGCACAGCTTGATGGCGGGCCCCAGCTTCAGCTCCAGGCACTCCTGCACGGTGGGCAGCGTCAGCAGCAGGAGCGCCTGCCCGTCGATGTCCTGCGGGAAACAGAGCCGGGTCAGGCCCGGGGCAGTGGGCGCCGGGGCAGGGCCGGGGCGAGGGGCGAGCGGGGCGAGGGGCGTGCGGGGCGAGGGGCGTGCGGGGCCGCCCTCGGCGCCTCCGACGCGGGAGCGCGCTGGCACAGAGCGGCTGGGCTGGACGGACGCCTCGCCCGAGTTCATAAATCCTCTTTGCCCCAAACAGTGTGGCTGCCCTGAGAGCACGCGCCCAGGCTGGTGGGGGGCAGAGCCGGGGAGGGGAGCCGCTGCGGGGACTCTCTCCCAGGCTCAGCACCCCTTGCTGGGAGAGCACCCCGCCCCTCCCCCCCAGGACCCAGACCCCCCAGTGGCTCCACTGTGACCTCATCCGAGATGGGGTCGGGACGGCCGAGAGGAGGCTGGAGGGACACAGCGACGCCACAGCAGCCTCCCACAGAGGGGAACACGGTGTCCAGACCCACAGCCGTGCACACGCACGCGCGCACGCACCCCCACACCCCCACACTGGCGCCGCCCCGCACGAGGGCCGCCTGGCTCCGGGTCGGTCTCCCGCTTTGCCGTCAGGGTTCACGAGCTGACTGTGTAACTGCGTGCAGTGCAGGGAGAGGGGTGCGGAGGCTCACCCCGAAGCTGTACGATCACCCCGCTGGAGATCTCTGCCCCTCACCCTCTTGCTTCCTAGAACGGTCAGGTTCTCTTTATGAAGAGGTTGTGTGCCCGGGTGACTGCGCAGAACGGCGCCCCCTCCTCCCAGGCCCCGGGGCACACCCCATGTCCCCGAGGGACACAGAGTTCCGTGCGGGACTCGGTAGCTCCTCACGGGCAAGTCAGGTGTACGGAAATAGCAAGAATGTGAACTAAGCCTGCAAATTAACCTGACATTTTTTCATTTGAGTAAAACACTGATTCAGGTGCTCTGCTCATTCTACGTTTCTGGCTCGTAAAAGGTGAATGACTAGGCAGAACTTCACTGAAGGGTGTCGTGTTTCGTCAGTTATCCGCGTGTGCAGTGTTACTGAAACATGTGCACGTCTGCAGCGTGAATGATAGGGCACAGCATTTCTAAGCAGTCGCCGTAACAGTCCAGAGCTGAGAGGCAGGCGCTCTGCTAGCGGGGGGTCTGTGGTCCCCGTAAACGCTCCTGGTGATGACAAGAGTGTCTGCGTTCACAAAACCGGGGAGCAAATGCCCGTGGATGTTCGCAGCCCGCGCCCCGCACTCTCCCACGCGCTGTGACTGCAGACCTTCCGGTCCGTCTAAAAACCCACACGGCCCCCGCAGTGACCGCTGGAGGGCTCACAAGTCCCGGCCGTAGCATCCGGGGTCAGCGAGCACAGAGCAGATGAGCAGTTAAAGGTCTGATGGAAGAGAAGAACCCTCCGGGGCCCGCACACCTCAGAGAGCAGCGCTGGGCAGCCGCCTTCCACCGAGACAGGTAACACGGCCTGACGTGCCATTTAAGACCCAGTGGGAATAAGGCTGTCATCGATGAAAGTCTACCTATTTTTCTCTCTACGTGAGACATTAGTGCGTGAGGAGGACCAGGCTTTTCGGGGCGGGCCCTGCCCGGTGCTCGGTTCTGGAAGTGGTTACGGGCCGGGGACTCTCCACTGCTAGGAGCCTGGGAAGGCCCGACACCTCCTGAGACGGTGTTACCTACTGGGCTTCAAGGACAGTGAAAGCAGCTTTGTTTTCGCTTCCTTGCTCATTACTAGAAGCCTGGGAAAGCAGGCACCCCGTGGGCCCGGTAACCTTCCGCAGAAGGTCTCGGGGTCCCACAGGCCGCCCGGCACGTGGGCGGGGGCCACTCTGGGGGCCGCTCTGGCCGCCGCTGGGTGACGGCGCCAGCTGAGAACGCCGCTCGGTTAAAGCTGGGCCTTCGAAGCTGAAACCAACGTCAACCACAAACACAGCTTCACACCCACCTAGAATGCTGCCTCCCATACATGCCCGACCGTTGCAAACCCTAACAGACACGCCGTCAGTATGCGCCGACGCACACGCGAACGGACAGATATGCGTTAAACTGTGTCCTCAGCACTTGTCATGCAGTCGAAAGCAATGTTTTTCTTTTTTCTATTTCTTTTTTTTTTGTAGTGCTACTATTAATAGTGGCGCTACGGAAAAAAAAAATGCTACACTCGGCAGTGCTTTAAGCGAGTTTCCCAAGTTCTGCTGTATTTTCGTTCTCAAGACAGAGCTGAAGCTTGTCAGTATCCCCACGCCTTCCTAACGTTCTCTCTCCTCTGTGTGCGTGTTTCAGGCGAAGACACACACGCATCACCCAGGTTCCCTCCGTAACGTGCAGGTTCCCCTACGTGTCTGCTTTCACGTGCCGCCCGGAGGGGACGTGCAGCCGTGCCTGGCGTGAGGAGGTGGCCCTGCCCCTCTCGCCCGGCGTGCATGGGCTGGGCTCTGGGATGGGGGGCTCTGCGGTCTGTGGAGGACACCCCCGAATGTTCACGGCTACCTTCCCCCCCCCCCACCGGGAGGAGCTCGGAGCCACGTCCGTTTGCTTTTTGTGCTACGGGGAACTTGGGGGGACTCTGGAGACGTGCTGGGGGCATGGGAGATCAGGGGCCTTTCGTTTTCCCTCCTGATCTAGGGCTTGAGTCGCCCTCCTTCTAGACTACTGGTTTGTGGATCTAAAAATGGAAGGGATAGACATATTTTCAAGTTATTATGGGGGAAACGGTATTTTTAAAAAATACAGTAGGTCTTGAGAGACATCTTAACACGGTGAGACAACGCGAGAAACATCAGCAACGTGAACGCAGCCGAAATGTGAAGCTTTTGTGCGAGGCCAGCGAGGAGTGTGCAAGGTGGCGCGCTCAGAGCAGCAATTTGTTCGCATGTTAATTGAAGAGAAACTTAAAAAAAAGTCCTTTCTCGCTGCACGTCATGCGTGGCATGACTACGCTGTAGCTAATTCAAGTCTTTTCGCCTGTTAAATTAAAGATTCCTTCCAAGTATAGACTATGTCACCTGTTTTTGTATTTCCTCATCATTTAGCACAACTCCTAACCTAACATACCACAGAGGCTTGAAAATACTTCACAGACAAAGGAGGGCAGGCAGTAGGGAAGCTGGCGGCAGTGGCGTTCAGTAGCACACGGAGGGACACGCACTGGCTCTCCTGGGAGGATCGGGCGACAAATCCTCCCTGTTTCCCCTGCTCGGCATCCCTCAAAGCCCTGGACGTTGTAACACGACAAACACATGCAGGCTCCGGAAAGTGGGGGGGAGGCAGACCGCCTGGGACTAGAGGACCCGGATAGGACGTGGGGGTGCGCGCTCTGGGTTTGCCATTCGTTTGCCTCCTCTACCCACGCCTCGCGGCTGAAGACGCTGGTGGCTCAGAAGTGCCAGTGGCACGGACGACGGGAGGCCCAGTAGGGGCCGGCCTCTCTGCCAAGGGACCAGGAAAGGGGTGTTCGGGAGACAGAGCCGTTTGACGAGCCCACCGCAGGACAAGCGGCCCACCCCACCCACCCAGCAGGGGCTGAGCCAGGGGCCCGGCGTGGCAGGTGGCACCAGGCCCTCACCGGCTTGAGACGGCCGAGGGGAGCGCCGGGACTTCCGTCTCTGCTTCACAGCAAAGAGCCCCCCAGGAGACGTCGGTGGAGACCATGTGTGGACCCCAGACGTGCACCCACACAAGTAACAAGGGAGCGCCCTGCCCCTGCCCAGCCCGCCACAGGCCGCCAGCTGCCACAGAAGGCCTGAGACCTGGAGTCTCAGGAAACGGCACACGCAGCGCAGACTCCGTACCTGCTCCTGGAAGACCTTGGCCAGGGGGGCGCAGTCCGTCAGCTTGATGAAGCGCACCACGTCGGTCACCGTCCACTCCAGCGGGTTGCTCTCCAGAACCAGCCGCCCCTCCTCCTCCTGCCTCGTCTCCTGCACAGGGAAGCAGGCAGCGGGTCATGTCACCGCCGCACGGGCGGCAGGGTCCCCTGCGGGCCCGAGCCGGCTCCCGGGCCTGTGAGCGTTACCTCTGCTGTGCCCTGGCCAGTGGCCGGGCCCTTGTCGCCCCCGGCGCAGGAGGTGGGCTGCCCGCGACGGCCCCGTCGCGCCCTGTCCACGGGTGGCCGGCGCTCGGGCTCGGAGCTGCTCCTCAGGGTGACGGCCCTCCGGGGCCGGGCGGAGGGGACCTCGGCCGAAGAGGTGTCCGTCTGGTCATCCCGCAGCTCGGAGCCGGTCTCCTCGCTCCCAGTGTCATCGTCCACGGCGTCCGCGTCCTCCTCCTCACTCTCCTGCAGAGGGTGGCGGGGGGGGGGATGCGCCGACGGGTCAGGGGGACTGGGCCAGCCTCGCACCCCAGGCCCCTCCTGCACAGTGCAAGCCTCCTGGGCTGGCACGGCAGGACGCACCCGACAGTGTCACCCAGGGTGCCAGTGGCAGCCCTTCCCCAGCCAGGGCGGCTGGCCCCGTCCCATCCGTTCCCGGCGCCCTGCAGTCCCAGCCATTCGCACCCGGCCTCCGCGGGGCCTCACTGTGACCCCAGGTCCCGGCGGGGCGGGAAGGCGCCGGGCACACGCACCTCCCCCGAGCCCGCGGCCGGGTCCGCGGCAGACGGCCTCCGTTTCCTCTGCACGAAGACGGGTTTCCGCCGCTTCCGGCGCCTGGCTGGCTTCGGGTGGCCGCTGCCGTCCCCGCCGCTCTCCCCGATCGGGGGCTTGACGACCTTCCTCCTCTTCCCGTAGTAGTAGGCTACGAGGAGGGGAGAGTTCAACGCTGTTTCTAAAGGCGACACACGTGTTCACGCGGGGACAGGGAACAGACAGACAAGCGGACGAAGGGGCAGATTCTGGCGGTTCCTCCGTGAGTGTGCACAGCACGGGATGGGGGTGTGTACACGTGTGTGTGCAAACTGGAAAAGCACGCACACTCTGATGACTGCTCCTAGCATGTCTGGATTCTTGGCTGTGACACACACAAGTGGACACATCCCATCTGCACTGGGGTGGGGGGCGGCCCCAGCAACACCCCGGCAGCCGGCCGGAGCGCGGGCTGGCGGCGCGAACCTCCAGGCCCCGGACGGAGACGCGGCCTCCCGCCGGGTGAGAAGTCCCCGAGGGGGCACGCAGGAGGAGCAGAGGCCTGGACCGGGCAGATTCTGAGCACGTACACCCCGCGGTGCAGGGGTCTGGGAGCGGCTGGGGCACGGGAACGAGGCCGGGACGGGACCGGGGGCGGGGCCTAGGGAAGGCCAGCAGGAGAGGGCAGCGGTCACCGCCGTGACAGGGAGATGGACGAGGCAAGTGGTGACGGCGGGAGCAGCCTGCCGGGAGGAGGGCCGTGCTAAGGCGGTGTGGGCCGTGGGGCGACGCTGACACTCTGTGTCACGATGCAGAAGCAGGGACGGGAGCCGAGAAAGGGGAGGGGCCTCCCGCACTGGAGCGCGTGCCGAGGGCAGCGGCACACGGGGAGGAGCAGAGGACGGGAGGGCGGACCCGTGTGCAGAGGGCACTGACTGACCCGTCACGGCCTCTCAGTGTAAGACCCTGGGAAGGAACCCTGGCCTCCGGCCGCTACCACTACTTCGTTCTCTTCTCCCAGCCACACCGTTCTCCAAACCCGCCGGTCCGCGGGCGTTCACGACGGCACAGCCTCACGGCCTCTGTGCCGACGCCTACCAGTGATGACTTGCCCTGATTTCCACCACCCCCATCTCTTCCTTATACCAGGCTGGACACCCACAGCACCCATCAGAGAGGTTTCCTCGGGTCCCTTGAGAGACCCGCAGCCACACACGCGGCCCGGAGCAGGGCCCCGCACTCACTGTACTTGGTCTTGGTGTGCACCGAGCAGTTCTCCGGGCAGCTTTCGGACAGCAGCACGGGGCTGAGCAGGTTGGGGCAGCACTCCAGCTGGGCGCACACGCGGCGGCAGAAGCCCGCCACCTGGTCGGACGTGCGCACGATCTTGGCCACGGCCCGGTACGTCTTGCCCCGGTACCTGGGAGGGAGGAGGGAGAGCGCGGGGCTCAGCGGCTCTCCGGGCGCCCACAGAGCCGCGGTCCTGGTCGCCGCGCCACTCTCGGTTTGACCGCAGGCGGGAATGGGCTCTGTTCTGCAGCTTTCCCGCCGCCAGGGGCTTAAAAACCGCACTGCCACGCCATCGCCGCGTGCGGGCAGCTCGAGAGCGTGGACAGAGCCTTTCCTGTCACCCCACATCCTGCCCCCGGAGTGGGGGGCGCTTAGCCAGACCATTGGCCGAATGGCCCAGCGAGGCCGCTGGAAACAGGAAGGTGAGGTTTTAAAGCACAAATTACAAACTTCATGCAGAAAACATTCAGGGACGAGCAAGCCAGCGCACCGCAGACAGCCCTGGCACCGGCAGTCCTCTCGGGAGGGAGGGAGGGAGGGAGGGAGGGAAGAGGGGGGAGACCGCTGGGCTGCCGCGCGGGGGTGGGGGGGATGCCGGGATATGGTCTCGGGTGCACACGCCCAGACGGAAGGTCGGAGGACCGCCGAGGACACAGGAGGGGACTCTCCCCGGCTGTCAGTGCGGGGACCCACTCAGAACCCTGGAGGAGACATGGAGATTGTCTTCAGATGAAGACATTTGACATTTAACAGATGCAGAAAGTTCTCTCGGAGCTTCTGTCATCTGCCTAGAAGCCGAAAGTCCTGAGAAATAGGGGCTGCCACGAATCCCCTCTCTGAAGCAGCTTCTAGTTCCAGGAGAGGGAGACACCAGGAGTCACCCGACCGCAAATCCCCCCGGAGGCGCTTCACGGCCTCGGCAGAAACTCACACCGAAGCTTCGTCTCCCACTCGTTGTCCTCAAAGTCCGTCTGTCCTTCCTAAATAAACCCACGTCTTCTTCCCCTCGAGCCTCCTCCTTGGTAAATGGCCTCCGAGGCGCTCCCCACGGTCACCCTGGGCGTGCACGTGCCACTGTCCTCCCTCTGGCTGGCCCGTCTCCGGGCGGCCCCGCGTGCAGGCCCCATGCACTGGACGCGGAGGCTGGGGGAGAGGGTTTCCGCCTTGGCACCAGTGCGGGGCCGTGAGTGACCTTCCCACAGCGTCCGACCAGGCAGAGCGGGGGTTTGTCTCTGCGTGCGCGTGGCACGGCAGGGCGGGAAAGGGGGGTGAAGATGCAGAGACAAGAGCACTGGTCTCTCCTTTGTCCGTAGTTAAAAGTTGAGAAAACTCAAGATAAAATCCTGAGTCAAAGAGAAACACAGAGTGGAAACCCGACGTGTCGCCACGGTCCATCCATAACCACCGGCGTGGCCCGAGTGGGGTGACGTCAGTTTGGCCTGAGCGCTGTCGTCCGTTCGTTTTCAGAACGGCCCACGTCAGGCACACTGGTGGCGAGTGAGGGGTGAGAAGGGACAGCAAGGTGGCCCCAGCCCGTCAGGCTGACGTCACACCCCTGTATGTCAAGGGAGACTCGTAAGGGGAAAGGTGGCAGCGCCCACCACTGCAGGGAGAAGGCACGTCGCACGTGCGGGAAAATGCCCCCCCCCCAGCAGCGGCCAGGCCCAGCCTGGCGTCCCCCGAGGCCGCACTGGTCGTGTCGCCAGAACCGGGGGCCATGGCGTGGCACTGGTCTCCAGCCTGGTGAGCTGCACCGCCTGCTAAATGTCGCTCTTGTTTCCTGAACCCTGCGTTTCAGGTAAGGGGGGTCTCTGCAACGAATGGGGTGTGTGTTTATTTTAGAAAGATCACGCCTAATTCAGAACATCCTAAACGGGCCTGTGTTTGAACCAGAAACATCACACGCGTAATCTGACGGACTTAAGTACACACAGAAACTCAGTCTCCTTTTTACAAGCTGGTTCATCCGTCTGCTTAAAGATCAGCAGATGAAGAAACAAAATCTTCTTCAGCGAAAAGTCTCTTGGTTTGGGAACCCTTTTTCACATAAGTGTCCGTATAGCCAAATATTACATCTCGCTGTTCATAAAATATGGTCATGAATTAAAAAAACCCAGAAAGGTGAAGTAAAAAGACATACAGAATTAGCCGCTGCTTATGAACATAAGAGACCAAAATCTCTTTTCCACAGAGTGGAACACGACTCGCCTAAAAGTACGTATCTGACTTTACCTCCTTGCTTCTTCCTGATACCGATGCCTAATTCGCTTGAAATTACATCAGGGTACGTCCTCTTTATTCTGAATAACTGTGAGAAATGACTGGGAAAATCTCTTAAGCCTCTCCCTGGCCTTTATAAAGACGATCACGAAAGCCATTCAAAGAAAAGTCCTTTTTCTTCCCCCTCAAGAAGATCCTGTGACATGTTGGAACATGTATTTCAATGTCCTCAGATGCACAGAGCTGGAATTTTTTTTATTACCCCTAAGGTACAGCCTACATCCCTCGTCCTGAAATTCACAATTATGTAGGTCGAGTTAATACTCCTGCATTCATCAGAAAGGAAGAATTCTCTCTTCCAAGGCAGCGGGAACGAGCCACACCAGAATCCACTTCCCCCTGGCACCGCGGCCACGACCGTGGAGCCCTTCGGCCCACGGGGAAGACTCACGACGTGACACGCCTTACACGGCCCTCAAACGCTACAGTCACTTGCCTTAGTATAAATGGTACAGCTGCTCGATGAGCAGGAGGGTCACCGAGGGACAATGCAGGTGATGGTGTTAGTTTCTGTCCCGTTTGCAGGGCGAACCTTTTCAGCGGGCCCTCCACTTTCTCTAGTAAACGGGTCTCCACTCTTTGGAAGGAGGAAAGCCGTCGAAAGCCCAGAGGCCCAGGGATGGGACTCACAGGGCCACGTGGAGGGCCCTACGCCCTTTCCTCCTGGAAACGCTCTCTGTGACGTCACTGTGACATCACAGCGTCACACTGGGATTCCGCACCGCGCCAGGACGGCGGACGGAGCGCCCCCAGTGCGGGTCTGTCCTCGCTGCGTTAGCTCACTCGTGACAGAAGCCTGGCCGGTCGGCCAGCTCCATGGGCAACGTCGACTCTCTCTCTTCCCGCCGGCACCAGATGGCAAAGCTGTCACGATCGGAGGAGCTGCCGTGTCACAGTGGAAGGGAGGAGGTGATGCCACACGCGGGGTCAGCGCAGGCACACGCCCCTGACGGTGGGTCTGTCGTCAGCATAGGCGACTCCGAGAGGCCCCCGACCCCCGCACAGCTGCAGCCCGGGTCGGACCGACGCTGTCCCCTGGCTGCTGTGTGAGGGTTCACGGAGAGGTGTGCGGTCCTGTCTGATGTGACAGGTGCCACACCCACTGCCTCCACGCCGCTGCGGGGCGGGGTGGCCTCGGCGCGTGCGCTTGGATGGGGCAGGCCGGACGCGACAGGCTCCGGTCGGCCTGCTGCCACTAAAATGACGCGCACCCCGCAGAGCGAACACACGCTCCCTGCCGGTCCGGCCTCTGGAGCCGGATGCTGGCTTCCTAAGGTGTCTTTTGGATTTACTGAAGATTACAGAAAAAAACTTTGAACAAGAATAAGGGTTTCTCTGTAGAAAGACTCGCCCAGGTTTCCTGCCACCAGCCCTGTGACGAACTAATCATGTGTCTCACTGTCGCTGACCCCCCTTCTCCCTCTTATGGAAGGTCAAAAAATATGGAATATTAGAAAATCTTTTTTTTTCTGGGCCACAGGTGTGAAATCCATTTAAACACTTCTTGGGAAAGAAGGTAAGGATGAGATGCGGTGCCCCCTCACAGTGACATGCCCCTTCACGCAAATAAATATTTTCCTTATTAATTTACCTTCCTTTCCTTGAACTTTTGTGATTTGGAAGAGTGTGCCAACAGAGGACTTTCACCGAGTCTAAAAATCACAGCGATGTTCGGAAAAGACCCCGGGGAATGCCGAGCGGGCAAGTGACAACGAACGTTGAAGAACGGTGCCAGCTGTCAGCGTCCCCAGTCGGCGCCAGCGAGACTGCGGAGGGAAGTATCCCTGCTCACACGGATCACCTGACGTTCCCCGAGTTCCACGGCGAACAAGACAGGCGCTTCTCTAAGGCGGCCGAGACGCACTCCAGCCTCTGGAACGCGGTCTGCTCTTTGAAACAGCGTCACCTCCCAGACGCCGTGCCTGGGTGACGTGCTAGGCGCATAAACGAGGGGCTGACCGGCAGGCTCTCTTCTGTTTGGACAGCATGGGTGAGTATGAAACGCCCTCTCAAAACGCAGAGCAATAGCTTATCTTGAAAAAGGGCTCTTTTCCCACCTATCTGCCTCTTGAACAACCAAGTTCAAGCTCAGCAACCCGGTTGGTTCTCTCGGTTTCAGAATTCAAGAAACTTGAAGCAAATAAAAAAAAAAAAAGCACCTTTCCAATTGGCCTATTTCCAAATGAAAGAAGAAATAACCACCTACATGTCACCCACACCAAACAGAGGTGGCCGTTCTGTGTATGTTTTAACACGGCCAGCTGTCAGCGTGACCGTGTGGCTCTGGGACACAGTCAGCATCAGCTGGTACGAGCTGTGAGTGAACGGTGTGTGATATGAGAAGGGATATCTTCTCCGCTAGATTTTCCCCTGTTGATCAAAATCATCTACTGGAACTGAAACGGTACGTTTTTATCCCGCAGATGTAACACAGTAGATATTGGTCAAGCAACTCTGCACCCCACTTCGGGAACCCTAGGGCTTAAGGCAGCCACCAAATGCGCACGCGGCACGCAGGACTGCCGCGCTCAGCCCTCCCCTTCGCTGCCGCGTCGTCTGGGCTGTGTCAGACACGGGGGTGACAAGCCTCGGAGGAGCAGGCCAAGAATAACAAGACCCCCATTTCCCAGAACCGGACACTCACTTTGCCTTCAGCGTCTCTTCCTGGAAATTCCAGAGCGGGTCCTCCACCAGCTGCAGCTCCCGCAGGACCCTCCCGGGCTTGTAAGCCGCGTTGATAATCATGCTAAGGACCTGCCGGGGAAGAAGGAACGGCAATGAACTTCAGCTGCAGCCACCCCTGCGCGCACAGGAGGCTTTGCGGACCGCCCGCTGACACGAGACGCCTCTGCCGCCCAGCCCCAGGGCGAGGGCCGTGAGGAAGGTGGACAGAACACTCTGTGGGTCACCAAGGCAGGGACACAACGGCTGGGGAATCCAAGCCCTTTGCCCGGGAGAGTGTGAGCGGCTGGCGACGGGGGTGGCAGACGCCAATGTTTCTGGCTGTGGGAAACCCAAACCATTCCTCCCCGAGTGTGGGTGTCCTGGCCGCCGAGTCGGCCCCGACTCCTGGGGACGCCACACCCGAGTGCTGTCCACAGTGTCCTGCCGTCCCTACCCGGCTCAGCTCCTGCCGACCCGGGCCTACGGCTCCCCGAGAGCCTGGTTGTCCCACAGGTCACTGCTCAGCAGGGTTGGCTGCTGAGCATTTCGTTTTATTCTTTCAAACACGTTTGAAAAGACATCGAAAAGACGAGGTGACGGGTTCATGCCAGCACGTGTGGGGGGACCTCAGACACCTGGAAGGAGGGGGACAAACTGTGCGTGTGACGCTCACCTGAGCGGCCCCCGTCTGCGGCCACGTCCCACTAGGGCACTTCGCCCAGGGACGGCCGTGTCCCCAGACAGAGTCTGGAGCACCTGACACCATCCCATCTCTTCCCATCTCCCCCACGTTCAGGAAAATGAGCGTGCTGCGCTGCCTGCTGTGACACCCCGGAGGGCCGAGACGCGCCCCTCCCTGAGCCCCAGCTGCGTGCTCCCGTGCCCTGTCATCCTCCACGCACTTCCCGAAGAGAGAGAACAGGGGTTTACATCCCTTGGGGCCGCCAGCTCTCCACGAGTGGACGGCCACCACGATGGCCTCTGTCGCTGCAGTCCCGTGGAGAGAGAGCTGAGACCGCGAAGGGGCAGCGCGGTGGCGTCAAAGGCACGCCAAGGCCCCCCTGGTTCAGAGCCACGGAGGGCCGGTCCGCTGAGGACCCGCCGTGCGCCCGGCGCTGGCCGCACGGGACAGGAGCAGGAGGCCGAGGCCGTGCCTGCCGCTCCCGGGTCTCCCTCCGTCCGGGGAGGCATGAGCCAGCCGGGCGCCGAGCTCGCAGCTCGTGCTTCGGATCAACCACCATTGAAAGAGTGATACAAACACACAAACAAACAAACGAGAAAACACCGTGTTGGGAGGGGACGCGTGGCACCCTTGCTGCGGCGCCTCCTAGTTCTGGGGGCGAGCAGCGCGACGCCAGCGGGACGGAGGGAGAAGCGAGAGTGTCGGAGGCATCGTCAGGTTGCACTGCTCACGTGTCCGGCGAGTTCCAGAATAAAACGGCGTGGTTTGTACCTCATTGAACTCCGAAACACCACCAAGCTTCCCCACACTGTAACTGGCCTTAAAATTCCTCACGCCACGCGGTCGGAATGGCGGGGGTCTGTTCTCTGCTGCAGTTAGCACCCTGCTAGGTCCCCAGGGCCTTGGGGCTCCCCGCCCCAAGAATGTGGGTCCGCAGAGGCGCTCGAGGGCCAGATAAGGCCGAACAGGCAGTTCTGGCGTGTGTGTTTCCTGCATCAGAATAATCATCTGATTTTACATCAAAATTAATTTAGATAATTCACAACCTCAACCACAATATTACATGATTCAAGTCATAACTATGTTGAAAGGACAGGGCACCACTTAACGTGGACAAACTAATGCACCGAGTGTCGGAATCAGAAAACACTTCAGAACGTCAGCCCGGCCCCCCGCCCCCCCAGCCTGGGGCCGGCTCGCTCAGCGGGAAGAAGACAGACCCGACCTTGAAGGTGTGCAAGGAGCTGACTCCCGGCGGCCAGGGGCCAGGTCTCTCTGGGGTGGACACTGACGACAGAGCAGCTCGCGGGGAAGCAGGAAGGAGAACGTCCTGTCCCCCGGGGGGTCAGGAAAGGCTGTGGACGGACGGACGGACGGACAGACGGACAGGCGTGCTCACACGCTCCCTGTTCTAACAGGCCTTCCTGCTCTGCCGTCTGTCCACGCGCCCGCAGTTACAACCCCCGGCTTTTCACAGAAGCCCGGACCAGCAAAGGCCCTCGTGAGCCTACAGGATTTGTTTTCAGCTCCAAAATTAGAAAACATGAAGCTCATTACATGAATATTTTAAAAAGTAAAATGATTAAGAGTTTTTCTCAATCAGCGCTTTCTCCAGCGACAGGGTCTCACGTGGAATATTGTACGAGGGATACAACGGGGAGGGACTCGGACTCCCACGATGAGGCCCAGCGAGCTGCAGAGTGGACAAGCGAGATTTTAGTGTCGGACCCAGATTTCAGGGGAGAATGCTAATCGCACGCGGCCTCCTTGGCTGCAGGCGCGTGGGGCTCGGGGAAGGCAGCAGCTGCGCTGGCTTCCGGTGCTGGGGTGGGGGCGGGGGCTGGGGCTGGGGCGAGCCCCGCTCTGGTGAGCCCCCCTGCACGCAGAGGTCTGCACTGCAGGGCGGGGAGCAAAGGCCACCAAAAGCTGGGAAGAAGGAAGACGGGGTTGTAACCACAGGAACCATGAGCCTCGTTTTCTCTTTAGTGCAAACGGAACCTTCTAAGGAAGCCAGAGAAAAGCAGGAAATGAGCTTTGAAAAGAAAACAGGGCAAGTGACTTTTTCAAAGTCGGTGTTTTCATTCTGTCTCCACTATGTCCAATACACAAGGCTGACTGTTATGCTCAGCTCTGCTTTCTCTATTAGTTACAAAAGCTTTAATTGTAGCAGTAATAAAACCGCAATTAGTTACAAAAGCTTTCATTGTAACAGTAACTATAACTTTACTTAAATTCTTAACACAAGGCCTACTTCCCCTGGGCAACTGGTCCCCGCTGGAGAGGACCTGGCGTTACAGGGCAGGCGCGTGGGTCGAAGTATCGGGGACAGAAAAGGACAGTCCTGCTGGACAAGCGTCACGCTGAGCGTGTGGGTCTGGTTTATGATGAACACCCCTGCTTACTCTCTGGGGTCCCACAGATGGCTCCAGCCCCTGAGGGGACGCGGACAGGCTCAACCTGCACCGCCCGCCCCAGGCCTGCTGGTGCTGGTGTCCCTCGTGCGGGACGACGGGACCGGGCCACCTACCGGCTCCGGCTCCGCGGAGCTCACCTCCCTCGTTTCCCCGTGCCCTGGCTGGGCCTGCAGCCTTCACCGTTCCCAGCCCCTCAACACGCCATCCACGTCTAGTGCTCCGCACGCTCACCGCTAGAAGGTGACTGGAGACACGCATCAGTCCCCGTCTCTGCCGGAAACCCCCTCCGCCTGGGGACCCTGCCCTCTCGGGGTTCAGCACCCTGCTTCTCAGCCTGCGTTTACCCTCTCCACAGGCCGGCTCTGCACCCGCACCTGCAGACCTGACCTGCTTCTAGCAGACCAGACGGACGGAAACACCATCACTCTAGAAAGACTTAAACCCTTGACTGCGAGCACCGCCGATGGCCCGACAGAGCAAAGCAGCCTCGTCCCCGTGAAGGAAAACGAAGTGTGAAACCCCACGAGGTTCTGGCGCGCACGGAACCTCCGTGCCCGTCTTCCCTGCACGCCCAGAGCTGGAGCGTTCGCTTTTTTCCCCTTCCTGCCTCATGCGGTCCCTGCACATCAGCAAAAAACCTAGTTTTGTCATCGGAAAGCTGCCCCGGCCTGGCTTTTAAACCCGGCCGTGGCAGCCCCTGGGGAATGGACCAAGGGTAACTGCTCTTGGCTTTACACAAGTCACGTAGTCCAGCAGGACAGCCAGCCCCTGGAGAGAGGTGGGAGCCGGGTCACCTCGTGCGCGCGCAGAGCCGGCAGGTGACCAGGACCGCCCTTTACTGGCTGGGACATGCGGCGTGAAAGGGTCTTGCAGGAAGCTTCAGGGAACCTGTCAGTTCAGCTGCCATGTCCTATTCTGATCCCTTGCGACAAAACCAGAGACAGATACAGGCAGGTAAGGTCACCGCAGCAAAAATGCCCCTGGGCTCGGAGCGTCGGGGACTGGGGCCGCCAGTCTCCATCTGGGGTCTTAGTCTCCGGCGTGAGGCCTTCCTACGGGACACCCTGATGTCACTTCTTCTCCGACCGCGCCCACCGTCCGCCCGCCGAGCTCCGCGGGCTGCGCCGCCTCACGGGGCTGGCGCCAACCGTGGCCCTGCCTCGTGACCCCTCATGACCCCTTCACAGCTGTCCCCGACACCACCTCCCCGCAGCTGAGGATCCCCGTGCGAGGGGCCCAGATTTCAGCCTTTTGTTCTTTTCTAAATATAACGCAGTTGTATACCTACAAACTACCCCGGCCTCAGCACCCACCCCACCCCCCAGCCACACGTGGCACCTCCCTTCCCCGACACCACCTCCCACGCGCGGCTGCGCAGCCTCACCCGTGCTGCGCCTGGGCCAGGTCACGTGTCCTGTGCCGGGCACTTGTCCCCTCCTGCCCTGTGCTCCCAGAGCACTTCGCTCTCACCTCCATCGCGTATTCACCCGCTTAGAATCGCACCCCCTCCCCAGCAGGCGGGAGGGACCCAGACAGGCCGAGGGCGTTTCTCACCCAGCCCTTCATGGAGCCTGCTCCTCAAAGCCGCCTGACAAATACCCGTCCACGGGAGAAACGGACTGTTGTGCCCCCGAATTAAACCGCACCCATCGTGCTAAAGAAGACACACGTGGTGTCCCCTTTCTCGGGAGGTCACTGACGTATGTGACAAAAGCCGAGCGCGTTCAAGAACAGATGGGAAATGGCTCCAAAACTCCAGGCGTCTCCAATCACTGTGTGGGCCCAGCTGCAGACACCTCACGGAGGATGACCCCCTGCAGCGGGCTGAGGACGCCCTCTCTCCGCAGGCCGGCTCCCAGAGGCGGGAGAGCGGGAAGTGACGCCATCAGGGCGACGAGCGGCCTGGGCGCGGCCTGGGCTTGGCCTGGGCTCGGCCTGGGTGCAGCCGGGCACAGACGCCCGGCGAGCGCCGGGAGCCCAGGGCGGCGCCGACCACGGCCGTCCTAAGCACACTAGGCGCTGCGCAGGGGGGAGGATGCCGCCCCCACCCGGCTGCGGGGCCCGTGCTCACAACACCCTCTGCCGCCTCCAGAAGCCCCTTCCCGCGCCCTCCTGAGCGCCTCGGGGAAGCCTCCTTCTCCGACCTACCCCTCACCCTGTGCCCAAGCAACCAGCCGGTCCTTGTCCCCTTGAGGCTCTTTACTCAGCTCTAGGGCAGCGCTTTCCCGACTCGGGGGGGCTGTGTGCGCACCCCTCCCACTGGGCCTTTCCAGGGCAGAAACACATGTCCCATCTTTGTATGACTACTGGGTCGAGAGAACGGAGGTGCTGGGTCGGTGTCTCCCCTTCAGAAACGGTGCCCACGCCCCAAGCCCCCGGCGGAAAGCAGCCCGGGCGATAGTCGTGAACACGCCTTACCTCCTTGAGCACCAGCACGCATTTGCCCGGCCCCACCGACTGGGGCAGCTCTGCGATCCTCCCCTTGTTCAGGTAGGGGCCCGAGAAACACCTGTGGTTGATGAACAGCTGAGGGCAGCAGTACTTCCCATTGACGGTGCCTGCGGGGACAGCGACACCGCCCGTGCTTCAGAACCGACAGGAAACGCGCTTGGTCCGCGTAGCCGGCCAAACCACCCAGGGGCGCACGGTGTCTTAACACCGGAACGTTTTATAGCCCCAAGAACACCTTAGAACATATGCAGAAAGTAACTTTTACGTTCAGTATGCAGGATTCAAGACACACACACAAAACGCAAGAACGAAGATGATGAGAAGGAAGCTTCAGGAAAAGAACCATCAAGTACACAGCTCAGGGCCCCTCTGTGTCCTACCCCGGAAACCCCTGGCAGAGGCCACCACCACCCTGCATCGCGCTGGCCAGTCCCAGGCGGGTCTATAAACTCCACCTGCACACACAGACGTGTATGTGGGATACGAGTGTGTGTGTGTGTGTGTGTGTGTGTGTGTATGTGTGTGTGTGTGTGTGTGTATTCTGCAACATTCCATGTGTTCACATGAAATTTCTGAGATCCACCCAAGCCGGGAAATGATTGCCCCAAATGTTCGTCCATTTATCCATGCAGTGTATTCCTCTCTTGCGTGAAGAGATTGTAATTGAGTTTTCCATCCTCTTACTGACGGACAGTAAGTTGTTTTCACATCTCAGGATGACCATGGGCTTGAATGAACACAACAAGCCATGGGGTCTGGGCATCTTCAGTCTCACCGGGCACAGCCCACCCCCCCCCCCAATAACCACCGACACAGACGCTCGGACGCGCCCCGTGGAGAGTTTCCGGTGCCTCACGTCCAGGCCCACACTGGGTACTGCAGGTACATCTTCAGTTTGCCATCTGATGGGCATGAGATGTTCTTCAGGGGCTTAAACCTGCAGTTCCCTCATTCTTCTTTAAACTTAGACAGTGAACATGACAAGCTGCTGGTCTCGAGCTGGGGAATGAGAGTGGCTGCATGGGAAGGTCATACTCCAAAGCTTCTCCATGACTCAAAACACAGAACGAAGCTTCGCTGTGAGCTGGGAGACTCACGCTCGCTACCACTGCTCCAAGCCAAACTACACTCGCAGGGGTTCTTCTGTATAACAGCCATGACGATTAAGATGATAACGTAATAGTCTGGGATGGTTTGTCCCATAGGTCTTCCACTAAGAACCAGTGGGTAAGGAGGGAGAAAATTATTTTTCTTGATATAAGACAAAAGGAGTAAGATAATAATTACAGACTCCAAAAGAGTAGCTGAAATGGTTCTTTCAAACCATTTTTAAGTCTGAATGTTATACAAGAGGCAAAAAAGTTAAGCCCATAGCTGCATTTACATGGAAATTTTTTGGTAGGATTACTCTGCCCAGACCTTTAGAAAAAAACCATTTCAGTAAGTCTACTCATAAAACCGCTCTCTTTATGACAAAGATAATTTCGACTAATAGGATTTTTCCAGGGCATATATATAGGCTTTAATGCTGGAATTCAGAGCAGGTTTCATTTTAGCTAGAAAACAGAATTCTTAATCAAATATATTATTTAACAGAAAAACATGCTCTCTAATCGGATTTGTGGGCAAAGGATAATTCACATTTGTGTTTTCAAAGGTTACCGCAAGACGCAGGACTTTAAATGTTAAAAAAAAAATGCCTTTCACAAGCAGCTATTCAAACACAGAGTTTTAAGGGACAATTAAAAAGCCCACAGGGACTTAACTATTAACTACTAGTGTAAAAATGTCAGGAGAACCGGCACGAAATGTCGAAAAAGGAATGCCTAGGAATGATATTTCCAACTCTTTTTTTTCACGATTTTCCATGATACACAGCCCCACGTGGGCCCATAATTTCTGAGTCCCTTTTCCTGCCGACCGAGAGGCTGTCTAGAGCTACTGACCAGGTAAAAAGAGGCAAAGAGGCTTTAGCTTGGAATGTATCTTGTTTTGTTTTGTTGTTGTTGTTGTTTATTTACTTATTTATTTTTTTAGTGTAGGTATCTGTTAATAAATGGCAATAGAGAAGCAAGAGAATAGGCTCAAAGTTGAGATCTTCTCACACTGACCTAACACGTCTTCTCACACGTCCCTACTCATAGCGACAAACGGGGACGGGACGGAGCGCCCACCCTACACGGGCTCCTTTACCTGTGTTGTCCAGGTGAGGCAATAAGTATAGATCATGAGGTATTTTCTCAGCAGGCACTGTGGATGGCAACCTGTTGATAAAGACACAGAACTCTCATGGATTAAATGCTTAGGAGGAAACCATTACATTCCAAAGTCTTTTCATAACTTAAAGCGACAACTAAAGAAATCGGTGCTATTATAATAAGATAGGATGTGTGTATCTAGAAGCAACATCAGTGAGAGAAAGGCCAGCTGGACGGCTGTTCTCAAATTCTTGTGCTAACCCAAGCTGTCTCTGGAGCATCTGTCCCTCCAGCAGTCGTCACTATCACTGAGGTTCTTCTAGGTCATTCCTGGGCTGGTCTCTCGTTATAGAATTATAAGAATGCCCTTAATCATATTCTAGACATGAAGAATCAGCAACTTACACTGACTTTAATTAGAGTCAGACTTCTCTTCAATGTCTAATTGAAAACCACTTTCTGCTGAAATAACCACAAATTGTTATTCACGTTTCAAGACAATGCAGTTATTATTCAATTTCATTTCATTTCAATTTCAAACTGGGTACATTAAAACACGCTTTTTCGATTCTCTTATATAATTCAGTTCCGCCAGCATATTAAGAAAACAGAATCACTTCGCCAGGGATATGTATTTTCGCATATTTTAGATATTTTCCAATATATAAACGTTACCGACAGTTACAATTTTGTAGAAACGTACTGCTGTCATCTATGCACGCTGCCGGAACACCCTCCTTCCTTATAAAATTACGACTGAAATGTGGGATAATCTACATTTATTCAACAGTGTAGGACCTACAGATTTTTTCATGTGGAATCTATAATGTAACCGCCCTAAAAACCCTGAAAAATAAGTTTTTTTACAAAGGAGGGTGTTTAGATGCCATGAGCTAAAGCAGCTCATTCAAGCTCCCCCAGCTGGGAGGCGGCAGAAGTGGGCGTCAGACCGAAAAGTCTCTGCCCGCCAGGCCTGGCCGTGACCGTGACGGTGAGCATGCTGGGGGGTGGGGGGACAGGAGCAGCGTGACCTCTTAGCATTAAGAACCACTGTCACCAAGAGCCATTACTAGCAGTGTGTGAGACTGGGGGGGGGGGGTGTCCTTTAGGTATGTTGAAGCGGGATCAAAGTGAGGAGTTACAATCTGGAGTAGAAATTCATTCAGAGCCAGGCCCCGTGTCCTCACACAGTAGGTGCCCAATAGACGGCAGTAGATACTTTCACTTGCATGTTGACTGCTGTGCTATGTGTGTGTTAACTAAGTCCAATGCAAACAGCCATGCTTCTCATCCTCTATAAAGGCACTGCGTAGCTTATCACATAGTTTTTGGAAAAAGAAAAAGAAAAACAAAACAAACTCACTGTTTTTCTGGTTGTACAACTGCAATTTTTCTCTTCTTTTGTGCTGGAAAACAGGCAGAAAAGAAAAAAGAAAATCGGCTTTGCTAGCTAGCGAGACAGAATCAGTCTAAAAAGCAGCTTAGTATGAAACTGTCAGTTTTAAAGTAACAATTTAAATATTGAAAAGTGATTTCATTCATGTTCTAATCTTATTTCAATTTCATCTAGCATAAAATCGACTGACTTATCAGAAAGGAGGTCGAAATAGAATTTAGTACATTTGCTCTTATCAGTAAATTGTCTCTTTATTTTTAAATGTGATTTTAATAAGACAGACAAAGAGCACATATATCATACCTTACATGAATACACATGATAAGATAAATTGTTGCAAACACTATTATCTAGATGATTTTTTTCCCCCACAGAAAATGTGATAAGTCAAATAATGTTGCCAGCACAGCTACTCCCAAATTAGGATTACAGGCATGTCTTGAAGCCAAAACATTTTATTGCTGAAAGGAGGACTGTCGCCTAGTAAATCTGTCAAATATTAACATAAACCGGCCAATAATAATTTTTAGGAAAAGAACATTTCCAGTTTATATTTATAATGAATTAGAACCATCTTAACAAAGAGCGGCCAAAGCTTCTGGCATCTATGAATTTTGGCACAGGTAATCCCAACTCTTTCAACACAGGCATAAATTAATCCCAACAAGACTTCTAAAGCTGGTGATGTTTGGCGGGTCTAGACTTAGAGTCTGCCTCCTCAAAGCAAAACGTATGCATATGACATGAAATGAAACCAAGAATAAATAGGAAAAATAGTCACTCAAAGTTCATCCCTTCTTGACTTCATGTAGTATGCTAGTTTGTACTATGAAAAAGTACAAACTTTGTCATCTCTAGGGTGAAAAATGAGTATGGAATAACTTGTCTCCGTCCGTCTTTGCTAATAAGGGTGGGGATGTCTGATTGTCTAATACCTTGGTAAGGAGCCAGACACAACAGGCCTGCATGCAAGATGCAGAACAAGGAGAAAAACATTATGTTGACCTTAACGCATATGTGATTTGGCTCCGGAAACACTCCAAGTCCTCGTCCCCTCCAAAGTCTACATAAAGGACACAAGACGAGACGTTCTGTCAGAGGCACAACTAAGACGTGGGACTGGGCCCAAACGCGGGGAGGACCCAAATGCTGGCCGTGCTGGCGGAGAGTATCAAGAATCTACATCATTTTAAGTGAAGGGGAAAAAATGTCTTTGAGATTGAAATAACGATCCAAAGCTCAAATTTTTAGAAATATTTTAAGGAGAGGGAAAATTGTAACTCTCATTGGATCCGACTCAACGAGCAGTTTGGTATCTGGGAGAGAAGAAGCCCTTAAAATCCACCCTGTCGACCATCTGCGCTGCCTTCTTCATTTCACACAAGGTCCCACCCTACTCCTGGACATCCACGGGGAGGACTTTAGGCTCCCTTCAAAATCGGATGACGTCGGGGAATGAAAGGCCGACTGTGAGATGGAACTTCCTGTACAGCGATGTTCTGAGAGTCTACACAAGCGTGTCATTTTGTACGTGTCCTAGACGCACAGTGTGCATTCTGGCACACTGCTAGAAAGGAGTAAAGGTAGCATATCAATTACATAAGGAAAATATGAGAAATATGATAAATCCTCTATCTTTAAGATTCCGCAACTTTAAATTATACTTTTGATATACCTTAGGGTGAAAAAATGAATGTCAAAATTAGGTTTGAAGATTTTTAAATATCATTTCACGACAATGACTTAGTACCACGTGCGTTAAAACACACTGTTATGTGAATTCGTGTGTGTGGTTGGGCTGTTTCACTAATATGGGTTTTAATTTGGCATTTTTGTCAGCAGAAGAATAGGATGTAACGCTCTTTTTAAATACAGTTGAAATGTCACCAGTTAGTGCTAAGAGCGGTTAAGTGGTTGTATTTACTGTGTCAGCAAATTATTGGGACCAGTTTATGACTCTTTTGGGGTAAACCTCATGAGAAAAAGTAGTCTTTTCTCAGACATACCACCAAAATATAGTATTTGGCTTACATTTTTTGTGAGAATGAATTGTATATACAACTAGGAGTAGAGATTCCAGAAATTTGATCTGTGACTCTCCGTGACCTTCTAATGTCTCATCCCTGTGACTTAAGTTCGTGAACCCGTGAAATGCTTCCAAATAGTCATCTCACGCAGACACGTGAAGGATAAGGGAGATGAAAATATTGGTGCCCTGTGGGAAATGTAACAACCTTTTATTTTTCATTTTTACCACTTGTCTCCACTGTGTTTACAAACTGCCTGCTTGTCCCCCGCGATCGCAGAGGTCATCCACTTTGGCTCCAGAGGGCGGCGATACTTACCGCCCGTTTTCTGCGGCGTGGTCAACGGGTAAGAATTCGCCTCGCACCAGCCCACCGGGAAGATGTCCATGGATTCAACGTCCACGATGAACTCTGGGACGGGAGTCTGCAGGCCTGCGGACGGAAGTCAAAAGGCGACAGGTTCAAGGGGGTTTTGCGGACAGAGAGGCCTGGGGAGGAAAGGTAAACACAGGGCATCCCCGCGGCCAAAGGACCATTCTCCGGAAGGGCCACTGCAAGCTGGGCCTGCGGCGGGCGTGACGGCGTCCACTGTGACCCGGCTGGAAGACGAGGGGCTGGAGGAGGGTGGGGGTTGGGGATGAGGACGTGTTCCCCGCTGATGACGGGGCGACGCCGTGGCCCAGGCATGGCTGGCCTCAGCCAGAGGAGCAGAGAGAGGGGGCGCGGGTCTCCGCCTTCCCCCCAAAACAGCTCTGAGGTTAAAGGCTGTGGTCAAGGAGGCTACTGGGAGAGAAAAAAAAAATCTGAAAAATGGCCAGCGAGCCAAAAGAAGGTTCTGCACGGAACCAAGTTTCTTCTTTTATTAAAAAAAAAAAGAAGAAGAAACGAGAATTGAGCAAAGACACGCTCGAACCACGCATCAGGACTCTTAACGGTGACTCACTGGGCCCCCGGCCACCCCAACCCCGCTCGGCTCCACCGGAAACCACGGCGAGAGCCACCGGGGACGGCCACTCGCCGCGCCATGTCATCACACGAGGACAAATGTGGGATCGGGTCCCGCCCGGCAGCCGCGCTCCAGGACGCTCAAACGCCCCGATCGCACGCCGGCCGGGGCACCCCGCTCTGCCTGCTTGGCCCCCAACCTCGTCTCGGCATAAAGTCGACAACTCAAGAGCCGTGTCGGCTGCGCCAAGGGCAGGCGGCATTACGGGGCTGCGTTTCAGGGTGGTGGAGCCCACGGAGACCGGTCCTGTCTCATAGGACGCCGCCGTGGGACTGAGGCCCCAACGGACACCGCACTCAAAATGGCGGCGGAAAAGAACTCTGGCGCAGGGGTCACTCAACGGGCACCGCTGACCCCTGCAGGAAGGAAGAGCCGGACAGGCCACCACCCACCTCCGGCCGGAAGCGAGACTACTTTACTACCCCAGCGGGAGGGAGGAGTCTCCCTGGGCTCGGCCAATGGGAGGCCGCCGTGGCTCGGCCAATGGGAGGCCGCCGTGGCTCGGCCAATGAGAACTCGCGACACTTAGAACTCTCGGTTTCCTCCAATGGAGGCGTCCGTTACAACAGCCCCTCCCAAGTCCACAAAAAGACGGTTTTTCTGCTGTTTCTAGATGTCCCTGGGCGGCCATTACACCCCACGTCCTGAATCGCAATTCTTTGTTGTTCCCAAATAAACCCATTTTGCTGGAAAAAAAAATAGATGGCTGTCTGCTTTTTGTAGGGTCAACACAAGCCACATTCAATCTATTTGTAAAGGCAATCATCAAACAAACAGATAAGAAGACAACCCAAACAGACAAAAGGTGCAGGACCTCTCCAAGGCACTTCAACATGGAGCTGATTTCTCTTATCCTGAAGGGGACACGATTCCCCACAGGGTGCGATGAAGGGGGTCGCTGGCCTGCTTCTCCATTGTAGAGGAGACGTTCTCGTCTCCAGACTCACAGAAATAGCCTGCGTTGCCTAGCTACTCCACAATTTTGCTAATGGGGTGAATTCATCTACGAGATGTATTTATTTGTATTTCCAGATTTATGTGTAGGGAAGGCTGTCTTTACAGTCCTTTAAAACTCTTTGATCATACTTTCCACTCAATTCAACGAATAGTTATTAGCTATGAGGTGTCAGCTACCACATGCTCAAGAAAGTTATGGTCCTGCCTTCTAGTCACCCCCAAATCTAGCCCATTAAGTCATGCATTAAAAAGAACTATTGGAAAAGTGAGTTACTTATGACCCAGGAAAGTTTTCCTGAGTCTGAAACTTTTCCAATCCTATTCTGAAGGATAAGTTACCAATTCTTTATTTCCTTTGATCAGCCTTATGATTCTAGATACATCTGACCGGACTCAGAATAGTTTTTTTTTTAAAAAACAGAACCCCTTATTTTTCAAGATTAGAGACTCAGTAGCTTATCAAATAATCCATTACAAATGTATGCGATGCTCTTTTCTTGATTATCCTAGGATCGCCAAAACTACCTATGCAAAGCTAGATGGTCCCCTAAGGGCCACTGCAAGATGCTTTATCATTTCATAGAAAAACCTCTTATGGAAAACACAAGACCATGCTCAATATCTGAATTTGTTTCAACTGCATCAAGTCAGTATGGGTCCTACTTAGTCATTCTTATCTAGAATCTTCATCTCAAAAATCATCAGGAAGCATACATCTCCATCTATGGGGAAGAACTTAAATAAATTATCCATAAGATGGAATATTCTGTTGCTATAAAGAAAATATGAGAAACCTCTTTACATATTTATATGGGAAGACACATAAGGATTGTTGAATACACAGTATTCGGCCGGGTGCAGAGTGCTGTGTATATATAGTATGCTACCATCTGTCCAAAAAGGAGGAAATGACATATATTTATATGCGCACGAGATAAATCTGGAGTGAAATGCAAAATACCAAAGCAGCAGGTGTCTTCTGGGAGAGGAACTGAGCGGCCGTGGGTGGGGGGCACGGGGGTGGAAGAGTGAATCTGACCCCAAAGATACTTCTCTGTATTGTTGGCTCTTCTGAATGAATGACCAGCTTTACAATCAAACCCTCACTATCGCCACAATAACAACAGCACAACCCAAGATATTCAGAGATCCAAAAGAGGAAGCTCATACGTGAATAGGATACTGCCACAGAGATAAGATTAATTCATGAAGGACAAGTTACCTTAAAAGGAAATAAGGCTAACCTATGCATCATGTCACTGTTAGGAGGAGAAAGACTTCCCATACATACAAAGCAGATGCATTAGCGCATACATTTGTAAGGATCACTTAGGAACTTCAAAACAGTTTTGCAATTTGCTGGATCCTGAGACTTGGCCCCCAGACCAGCGAACTGACCATCCATTTCCACAAGGTTCCACTTGCCCTTCTAACTGCAAAGACTGCATCATGGCGTAACCTAGCAGATGACCTGTTCTCCTTAGAACACCAGGATGAAAACCAAAGGAGATGGCTGGTAAGGGTGCTGAATTACCTGCTTAGAAACACAATATCCTACTAAATGTCCTAGCAAATGATGCACAAGAAAAAGTATGGGCTAGCACGGGAGTGAGAGGTGCTCCTGGGGGGACCAGAGGCAAGAGGGGTGTGAGGAGAGAGGCTAAGAGCCAAACGTAAGGCAGATAAACGCCTTTCATTGGCTCCCGTCACAGAATCAGAACGACGGACGGCCGTGTCTCAGTCGAAAGCTGGGATGGGAAGAAAGGCAAGAGGACTTAAAGCAAACAGATTAACCTTCTTCGGGACCCACATGAATAGTGAAAGGTCACATCACATTGTGATGAACTCGAGGTGCAGTTAAAAGGTAAAGCAGTAAAAGAATGAAAAGCTAGTTTATGATCCGTGAGCAAGCAAGATCTGGGTGTGGACAAACCCACGGGCCATCTGTCACACTCCTTCCCTTCCATCCGCAGGTGCCTATCCAGGAATAAGATTTTAGGGTATCCCCTCGTCAGCTCTGGAGCTAAATTCCTAAGGAATAGAGAGAGGAGCAAAGCTGTGCCTTGGCAAGATCAAGATCTGATTAAAAAAAAAAAAACAACCACAATCTAAAGAAAAACCATAAAAATGGGATTAAGTGTTTGTGGGAAGAGAGACACCACACCCACACACGCACACGTGGCTGCAAACACCTACTATGGGCCGGATGCTTTTCTTTCTTTTTTTTTTACGCCTACAGCACCCGGTCTTCCTAGGTGGTCTCCCATCCAAGTACTAACCAGGCCCGACCCTGCTTAGCTTCTGCGATCAGACGGGATCGGGCTTGTTCAGGGTGGCGTGGCCGTAGACGACACTTTTCCAAGTGTTTAATCCTCACCACGACCTTAAGACACTGAGACTTTCATCCCCATTTTATAGATGAGCAAACTGAGGCACAGCAAAAGCTCAAACGGCCAGTAATCGGCAAATCTGGTATTTGAACCTGAGCGGTCCAGCACCAGAGCCTGAGAAAGCATCTGAGATGACCAGTTTTCTCTGCCTCATCTTTCTTCCTGGTCTGCCTAACATCCGTCTTATTCTTCTCAGGGCCCCCTGTCCCTTCCTCAGAATTCCACTCTGAGGTAGCCACTGCCAGCCCGCCGAGAAGGGGAACGAGCCAGAAGCACCCTCTCTGCAGGCAGACGGTGCCAGGCTCAGGGGCTCTCCAGCAAGGACACGATTCTGATCAGAAGTCTCGTTCATCACGACGACAACTGGAAAACCCAAACTCTGCTTTGGTGCCTCCTGCAAAGCCTCTGCTTCAGAAAGCCAGAGCCGGCTCTGTTGCTGGCCACCAAGAACCTGTTTAACCCAGCCTGGGCTCTGGGGACAAAACCGATTTGGGGGGTCTCAAGAGACCTGTCCCCACAGACAGCTCTGATAGTTAGGTCCCCTCCTCCGACTGCAGGAAATACTGCTCCCGTATGCCGACCTGCTGCCAGCAGCTGCTCCCAAAACTGTCTCACGCAGCCCGGACCTCTTTTTGGAGATTTTAAAGCCACCCACAGTGGCTCGACATGTAATTATTTTCATATTAGCATTTTCCTTTGTTCGATTTTTGCCGAAACGCTTATTAACCACCTGACTTTTTCACAGATTCTGGGGATGCTTAAGGCACCTGGCCTCCTGGACATAAAAGGCTGCCTCGCCCAAGTCTCTCTGAACCACGCCGCTTTGCCCGTTTGGTCCCCCAGAGTCCTTTGCGGACGCCGGCGTGTATAAGTCATCTGCGGACGGTGACTTTATGCAGATCCCCAGGCCCCGCTCTAGATCTGTGGCCCAGAAATCTGTATTTTAGTAGGACTCCCGCTGACGACGATGTGGAAGGTAGTTTCAAGGGTACGAAAAAACTGACCAAGGAGCGTTTGGATCTTAGCTTACACGTAGAAAACCACTCTCCACTTCGCAACCTGGTTTGCAGAACAGCGCTTCGTAAGGGGTTGCCACATCCGAAATCGCTTTCTCATTCGGGAACAAAGACTTTATTCATTCCTCGTGCGTATTCGGCAGGCGCACGTGTGTACAAACGTGTGGCAGGCAAAGATGGGACACAGCCCTGTGGACCCGCTCCCGGCTCCAGGGACAGTGAGGGAGGTTAACAGACGTGACGGGCCATCTGTTCAGACGGAGCACCGGCTCCGTGCAGAGGGGTGACACTGACGTCAAGAGTCACCACCGCCTTGCTTTGTGCTCGTCACCACCTGCACCTGTCCTGGGCCTTTACTATTATGTGGCAAACACAACTCGGTACTTTAGCGACACTGATCCACGCGGCCCCTCCCCACCACCATCCCACAGGGGCGAAGCCATTGTCGTGTGCATTTGACAGAACTGTACAAACCAGAAAAAGGATCTTAAACTCACAAAGCACTCAAGATCGTGCAGCTAGGTGTGTATGCAGAATGCCACGTGATGGAACTGGAGTCTTCACTCCATAAGAGATGCAGACTCTTTGGACGCTGGAGGGAATACGAGGCCTGTATTTTACAAAGCCACCTCTGAGAGCCCCACGCAGACGGCAGGGAGGGCAGCTGGGGGAAGTTGCGTGGAGACGTGGCAGTAAGAAGAGACAGACACAGATGAAGAGGGGACACGGCAGTGACGACCCACGTGGGGTCACCGTGGGCGCAAACAGACGAGGGAAATGCCAGGGTTTCTTTCTCGCTGGGACGACTCTGCGGCGTCTACCGTGGGGACGTAACGGTGCTGTTCGGTCAGACTGGGGACCTGGGGAGCCAACGCCGGGGCCACCGCGGTGAGGCCTGGTCGGGAACGTGAGTGTGCCTGGAGCGGCCGTGCCAGTGGGTAACAGTGAGAGTCACCTACGTGTCTGCTGGGCGTGGTGACGTGGCCAGCTGAAGTCACAGGGAGAGATGAGATTGCACGGGCACCGGGGGAAGGGAGCAGCTTGGAAGCATGCAGACTGTCGCATGCGAGGGAAGCAGGACAGAGGTGAAACCAAGGACATCCGTCTCAGGAGAAGTTGGGGGTAGAGGAGAAGAGGACCGTGCCCAGCCAGGGTTCTGGAAAAGATGGAGGGGAGGGGGAGGTTTGAAGGAGGGAATCCACCTAGGTCAGATGCTGCAAAGAAGAAACGGGTGGAACCAACCTGGAGATGGAGAATTGTGCATCGTTGCAGAGGGACTTGTAAAAAGGAAACACATCCTCAGTTAAAAAAAAAAAAAGAAAGAAAGAAACAAACAAACAAACAAAAAAAAAACAGAAGAACGACCATCGAAGCCCAGGAGAGGGACCGCCTAGCCACGGAGAGGGTACTCACTCATCACGCATCAGCCACCTCGACGGAAACGAGAAGCCTCTGCCACTTCCCTAGGTAACTCGACATCTCCCATATTCTACTTTCCACAGAACCGGGTTTTCTCTGATAATTAAGTCGAAAGGAGGAATGCTCTCGCATAACTGTCTGGTCCAAAGGAGATTCCATTCTCCAGCCATGTGCAACGGGAGCAACCCAGCCCCTTTATCAAAGCGCTTTCTCAAGCCCTGGGTTGGGCCCTCATCCGCTGTGTCGGACACGGAATTACATTTTGCCACAAGGAGCTCAGGGACAAAACCCCATGAACCGTGGCCTAGTGTGTCATGTCATTCGTTGATTCACTTGTCAAGTATTTGAGAGTGTCCAAAGTGCAGCGGACAAAGATGGAGAGAAGCTAGCCAGTTCAGGCCTTTGGATCCAAGACAGAGAGGAGCGTGGGGGCCAGGGATGGGTGGGCTGGACCGAGGGGGGCGGGACAGGCTGATCATCTCTCTACAAAGCAGCTAGACAGACCTTGAGGTCCCCTGCCGATCTGCACGGCCGGGGGACACCTCGGTCCCCACAGAGGGCGGGAGCTTCTCCCCCTGGAAAAGAGGGAGCAGAGTAACATAGGTGTGGGCACACCGGGCAGACGCTGTGACCAGGGGGCAGACGAGGGCAAAACACAGGATCACGTCATTCCGAGCGGCATCGTTGTATGTGAGGTAGGGACACTACAGTAGCCCGGGGAGAGGGCGAGACAGTGGCCCCCGGGAGCCTGGCCTGGTCGGGGACATGGCCTGCGGGCACTGTGCTGCATTCCAACGGGAACGGATGCCTGACACGTAAAAGCAAGCGGAGAAAAGCGAGCCAGCGCAGGACCACGTGCCAAGGTCCACGTCGCCATTGCCGTGAGGCTGGGAGAGAATCGCAGGCACATCCGTCACCGGCACGGGGCACGCACTTGCTGAGAGTTTGAAAAACGGGAGATCGTACCTTCCCTCGAGCTGTCACTGCACCCCGTGTTTAAACACCCATGCTGGCACGCCCCCCCTCCCCGTGGTGCAGATTTGGAGGGTCCGCGTGTGGCCACAGTGGCTGCCGTCTGCAGAAACCGGGGCCCATGCGTGTGCTGGCTCTGCACGTGCTGCGCTTGTCAGCACGGAGAGGGAAGGCCACGGGAGAGGATGCAGTCCCTGGCGTGTAGCAAGAAGCTGTCCAAAGCCGTGCCGAGCGCAGAGCCACAGAGTGAAATCCACACGGCAGGTGTCCCTAAGCGCTACTGCACGCAGGGTAACGAACTCCGCAGGCCACCCTTCTTCTGTCCCTACATCCACAGGGCGGACACACGCACCGAGGACCCGCCTGTCTGGGTTCGCTCACCGCGGCGCTCCCAATTTCCAAGCCAGGTTTTGGGGCTCACGTGCTCAAGATCTCTCCAAAAGAGTCATTTTCGTGGCAACCACGGAAAAAGCTGAGTAACTCAGGGCAGAGAGGAAGCCAGCTGGTCCTCACACCTCCTAGGACACGAAGGGAATGTCTGCTTCAGCTGTAAAGCTAAGATGCCTCTTGGCTGGGGACGTGGAGCATGTCACATCTCTTCTAAGAGAGGAATGACAGGAATAACGATGAGGATGGGAGGCACGCAGAGGCTCAGACGCCCTTAGATGACAGGCAGGCTGTGAGGGCGAATGGAACCCCCACACCCTATCTGTCCCCTAAGAAAATGACCTGAAACGGATGTGTGGTGACTCAGATTGTGACAACTGCAGACAGATGTGCCAGCCAGCGTGAGTGTGTGTGTGAGTGAGTGTGTGTGTGTGTGTGTGTGTGTCCATCTCTGTCTGCAATGCCGGAGGTCTTAACGCTGTAGGTGATGCATATGACATGGACACCCCTCAGAACCGCAGCGGTGACTGCCTCGAACGGAATTCACCGCTCGAGAAAGCAACAACGTCCTTTCCCAAACACAGAGTCGCGTCACTGCCGCCCGCCCGTGCGCGCCGCCAGCGGCCTGTGCCAGCCTGAAGTTCGTTCCAGACACGCACCTACAATAACGTTGCGCTAACCTCGTCTGTCGTATTCACGCTCCCTCTTCTACCCCGGCTCCCGTATAGACGCTTAAAAGAACTATGTGACTTCAGGAGGAGGTAACGGTTCAATTAAAAGGATCATTTTAATGACCTGAAACCCGCCAATTAGCCATTGTTGAAAATAATTCAGATCAATTTAATGCACGAAAATAACGTATAAATCGTCAGGAAGTACTTTATAAATTTCAAGTGTCAAGTAAATGGTCTATAATCAGAAGCGCCATCATCATAAAAATATTTTAACAGCCACAAAGTGACCATGGTGAAGCCATAACACTCTGTCCTCGGGACGCAGGAAAGAAAATTCTAGGTACATAAAACTGAGAAATAATGAGAGATAAGTATCAGTAAGCGCGCTGTCATCTCAAAAGGCAAACGCTCATTAAGGGCCCAAAACAAAACCAAAACAAAAGCAACAACAAAAAAAAATTCAAGCGAATTCAAGGAAATCAAATGCAATTTGACTGCCTTTGATTTCACAAATGCATAGTTTTGGCCAATTAATCCCAGGTAGATGATATTCAACGGATGGTTTAAATTTTTTTCTTTAAATATGGAAGGTCTGAAAAAATGGACAATTTATTTTCTTTTGGGGGGGTCGTTCATTTTGTTTTGTTGTAATTTTCTTGCATATGTTTCTTTTTTAAAAAAACTTTATTTTGTTAGTTTCGAGTATACAGAACATTGATTAGACATTTATATCGTTTATAAAACAATCCTCCTGATTTATCTTTCTCTTACTGCTGACTGCATCCCCTGTGCCCTGCTCCCCATCCCCGTGACCATCTATCAACTACTCATTTGTCCTTCTTTAACCCTTCACCCCTGTCTCCCAGCCCCCCAATCCTTCTCCCCTCTGGCCGTCCCCAATTTACTTTCTGATTTGCTTCTGAATGCTAATTTTCATTACTACAGGATGAAAGCACCCTGGAGAGTAAGAGAGAGAGCTGCCATAATCTGACTTAGGTGTCGCTGCTGTAAAACCAGAAACGTATCTCCAAAGAAAAACAGCAATAAGGAGAAAACACCGTCCAAAATGTTTAATAGACACTAAACGTCGCTCATCACTCTTTTTAAGACTTGGGAAGCTGCGGGGTTTGCAGAATTAAACAACAAAGATGTCAACAACAGCAACGAGAGTCAACCCCAGACAGATTTTAATGGCCTCGCTGGTCTCCCCATCTAACGCTCAGCATCCTCCCGCTGCCGTCTGTGTCAAGGGATTAGCAGCTGTGAAGCGCCCTGGAAATACAGACGGCTAAATAAATGACGACTGCCAAAGAATTTCCGCCGTAACATGTTCAATAATAACGATGAAGTGTAGGCTTTGAACGGCACCGTTTTCGTTTTTGAATTAAGAACGCGAACAAGCAGGATCTTAGGCAGCAAGTCCAAGTTGGGGGTTCGAAACCCCAGAAGGGGTCCCCGTTTCCCCAAGAGCGGTGGACCCAACTTTCCACGTAGTAATAAAAATAAGGTCACGTGCTATCTCTGGAGCTGCAGAAATATCCCCAACGCCCTGCCTGTGTCTACACTTCGGGGAATCCCGACTACAGTCCACTCTCCTTGAAAACCCACTAAGCAATCGAGTTCTTTGAGAATTCCTTCTTATTTCCAATTGGAATTCCGAAGCCATAGTAATGTTTGAAGCTATTCATGGCACCGAATGACATCCTTCATGAAGTCACTGCTCTCTCCCTTCCCCACTCTCGAGGGGGATTGTGTCAACGAGAGGGTAGCCTACCTAAAAACTCTGAATGCCCTTGAGACTGGCTTACTGTGAAAATAAGGATGTCGATATTAGCAGTGATTCATGATATTCCAAACTTCGATTCCAATGGCGGTATGAGCATGTTATAAGATTCAAAATACAGACCGGGAAAGCTAAGATTTTACTATTCATATCGCGATCTTACTGTTTTCCCACATAGATCTGAAATAACGACTGAGTAGTATAAAACTGAAAAACAAGCGAACAAACAACAAAAAAAATCCCAGATAATTTTAAATTAAAAAAGATGGAAAAACTTTAGCAATCCAATTAATTTTAATTCTCACTGAAAATAGAAATATATACATGTATGTAGAAAATATAGCTTTCTATTTTAAATCCAAAATCTGATCAGGGTTTTCTTGACAAAGGACATTGTTCCGGGAATTATTTGTATAATTGTAAATACAATGTAGCTGTTAAAAAAGTTTAAACACCATTAAACAAATAAGCCTAAAATCCTGTTTATTATCTGTTTGGGGGAGAAAGCCATCACCAATTACTATTTTGAGGAAAAACGAACCATCCACGGAAGAAACCAAAGCCAAAAGGATATTATCCACATTAAAATGCAAATACATAATTCTATCCTCATAATAACCAAGACCTCAAATACCAGTATTAGTGACTTGTATTAATTTAATTGTGACATTAGCTCTTATAATCATAGATGTGAAAAGACCGCCGTGTTCCAAACATAATTATCACACCAGCATCTCATTTCCTGAAATTATTAGTGAAGATGAAAGCCTCTGAACAAATTTGTATTTGATTCGTTTCCCTCATTTAAGAACGCTGATTAAGGGAAGATCTGTTTGCATACAAGGAACGCCAAAGGGGCACTTCTGAGACGAGCTGGCGCCATCTCTGAACGGACCCTGGATTCTCCAGAGTGACCGGTGACATACCTTCCAGACGAAGCCACATCAGCCTCCCCTTGACGCTGACGACAGAGGCCACACAGAGTTCCCCTGGGTTCCTGGGGTTCACGGCTTCCAGTTTCATGTTCTTTGTGAAACCCCGACTGAATGACGTCTGAAAGACAGAAGGGACACTGAGCAGGCTGTGTCACAGCAGGACAGCTGATGGAGCGGCGAAGTGTACACACACACACACATACACACACACACACACACACACACGTGCATGCACACGGCCGTTACTCATGGGCTTGTTCACATGTCTGCCTTTCCCATCACTCATAAGGAAAAGAATCACGCCTTCCTCTTTTGTGGACCAGAAGTTAGAACTCTGCACGCACACAGTAGGCGCCTAATAACACCTGTGGAATGAGCGAGAAGATGAATACGGTCTCTCTTCTCCATCTCATTCGCATCCTTCTTCCTACAGAAAGAATCTCTGAGCTACAGATCCTGTCTTCTACGTCCCTACTTCCCTAACATCATACCTGGGCGCGTTTGACGGGCCCTCACCTGGCCTCACCCTCCTTCAGCCTGAAGGATGTCCTTCGCCATCTCTCTAGGTGCAGGTGTGCTGGTGATGGATTTTCAGACTTTTCTGTTACCAAATTATTTTGTCTTTATTTTGCCTTGGTGCTTCTTACTTCTTTATCTATTTGTATCCATTTTCTAAATTCACTTTTAAAAACTAACGCGTGGGAAAATTCGCTCTTTCCAGAGCACTGTTCCACGTGGGCGGGGCTATTAGGTGAACGCAGACAGTCACACGGCCACCATCACCACGACTGGGACACAGAACAGTGCCCTCGCCCCGAGCTCTTAGAAGAGGTCTCACAAATGATCCACCCATTTGAAGGGCATCTCAGTCGCTTCCGGTTTGGGGGGATTGTCAATAACGTTGCTATCGATAGTGTGGACCTAAGAATCTTGGTCAGCCCGGGCTGCCATAGCAAAATAGCACAGCCCAGATGCCTTGAACGACAGAGTTTTATTGTCTCACAGTCCAGGAGGCTTAGCATCTGAGATCATGGTGTCAGCCGGGTTGATGTCCCCTGAGGCCACCCTCCCTGACTCGTAGATGGCCATCTTCTCCGTGTCACCAAGTATCTTTCCTCCACGCTTGTGTTTTACTAGCTTCTCTCCTTACAAGGACACCAGTCATACTGGATTAGGGTCCACCCGCGTTGCCTCATTCACCGTAATCACCTCTTCAAAGACTAACTCCAAACACAGTCGCATTTGAGGTCCTGGGGGTTAGGACTTCAACACGTGAATTTTGGAGGGACGGAACGCAGCCTATGACATTGTTCTCACTTCTTTAGAAATCAGATTGCTGGACCATATAGTAAATGTAGTTTTTTTCTTAAAAAAAAAAGAAAAACCTGCCAAATTAGTTTCCAATACACTATTTTTGCGTTCCCATCAGCAGCCTATGGAGTTCCAGTTGCTAAACATCATCACCAACACTGGATGTTGCCAGGTTTTCAAATTTTAGCCATTCTGATAGGTCTAATGGTCTCTTGTGATGATTTTAACTTGCCTTTTCCCTCTGACTGACAATGTTGAGCATATTTTTTCTTTGTTTTCTTTAGTTAAGTGTCTGTTTTTAGCTTCTCTCTTGAAGTGTATTTTTACTGGACACAGAATTACAGTCTTTTCTCTTTCGTTTGGTCCTCTAAGAAAGTCAGTTTGCTACCTTTTGCTCCCCGTTCTTTCTGATGAGAAGTTTGCCATCGTTCAAATTGTTGTCCTTCTTTTTAAAATGCAGCCATTTTTCTCTGGATATTTTCAATTTTTTTCTCTTTATATTTGGTTACTGACAATCTAACTATGCTGGGTTTCTTTGTACTTATGCGTCTTGGGATTCACTGAGATACCTGAATTTGTAAATTTAAGATCTTTCAGTGGCTTTGGTAAAATTGGGGCCATTATTTTTTTTTTCTTCCATAGTTTCGGTGGCCATTTCTTATGGGTCTCCAGTTACATATAATAGTGTCTCACAGGTTCCTGAAATTCTCTTCATCTTTCCCCAAACCATCTGCCCATCTTTCTTTCTCTCTGTCCTTCATATAGGATCATTTCTATCTTCAAGGTCATGAACTCTCTCCTCTGGCATCTCTGTTCTGCGAGTAAGCCTTTCCAAAGAATCTGCTCATTTTAGATATTCTACTTTCAGTTGTAGAATTTCTCTCTTTTATACTTTCTACTTTTATTCTGGTACTTCCTATCTTTGCATGCACTATGAGAATATCTTACTTTCTATCAATGCTTCTCAGACTTTAGGGTATACCAGAATCACTTTGAGAGTCTTTTAAAAACACAGACAGCTGGGCCACACCCCAAAGTCTATGATTCAGTTGATTTGGTTCGAGGCCAGAGATTCTGTATTTCCAACGAGTTACTAGGTGATGCTGAAGCTGCTGGCTTAAGGACCACACTTGGGAGCTACTTCTTTCCAGCCAGTTCTATTATAACTAAGCTTAGTTATAACAGCGGCTTTAAAATACATCTGGGTCACGTTGGGTTTGGTCTCAGCTGATTATCTTTCCCAGAGAATGAGTCAGATTTTCCTATTTCTTCGTGTGTTGAGCAACTTTGGATTGAATTCTGGATGTTTTCAAAGTGATGTCATGGAAACGCTGGGTTATGTTATCTTCCTCCCCAAAGTGTTGATTTTTCTGTTTGAGAAAGCAATGAATTTGGTTGGACTCTGCCTCTTGAGAAGCAGCTGAAATCTCAGATCTTTTCTTGCATCCTCAGAAACCAGGCTGCTGGGAGTTGGCCGGGCCCACACGTGGGCCAGGGATCAGCCAACATTTCAGTCAGCATTCACACCAGAATTTCTGCCTCCTCTTCCTCGTTCTCCCCTATAACTCCCCTCAATTCTCAGTAGCTGTGGCTCCCCAAATTCTGTTATCGGGTTCATCGGGCCAGGAAAAGTGTACATTTTATACTGCTTTACACTGCTGTTTCAGTCATCCAACGAGTTGTCAGCTGTGACTGGCCTCAGGCCACCCCGTGCTTCGCCTGTCTTCTAAACACCTGTTCCCTTCCAGAATCCGCCTGCTTTTGCTCATTCTCCACATCCCTCAGGCAGCTGTTTGTTTTTGTTTTGTTTTGTTTGTTTATTGCTGTTATCTGCGAGAGGATTAATTCAGTATGTGGCTGTGTCAATCCATGTCGGAACGGCTCCTGATGGGTGACCATCCTCGGGGACATGTTGGCCACACACCCACGTCCACGCAACCTCTCCTCTGGTTCACGCGAGACGTGTGATTAAAACACGCATTCACAATAAGCAACCCCACTTTTAACAAGCTGACGAAATTCCGCGAGGTGCCAGTAATGCCAGGCATACGCCGACAGGCAGATGACAATCCTATCGATTAAATAAATGGGGAGCCAGGAACAAAGGGGGGTGCGTATTTGTAATCAAGTGCACTTCTAACGAATACGCCAGCAATATTTACTGCAAGAAATGAATCTGGGCACCTACATCCTGGTGGCCACCAGCGACGTGGCTCCTTCCTCCACTATGAGCATCCGTGTGATGACAGCTGGCTGAATGGCAGCAGAGGACGGATAACGAGGACCCTTGGTGGGCTGCGTTATCACAGAAGAAGCAAATCCTTCAATACGGAACTGGGCGAGACGCGAGAACTTCCTTTCCAACGCTAAAGAATCAGGGACAGACTTTTCTGCTCTTGTCGCAGGGAAGGCACAAAGCCCAAGAGGTTTGGGGATGTGACGAGGTGTCTCCATGACCCTCAAGGACAGACGCCTCGGCCACAAGTGACATCGGCGTGGTGAGACGTCGAATAACCCTGCCCTGGGTGCATACGCCTTGAGCGTGAACCGGCTGTGACCCTCGCGGTGGCACGGTCACACGGCTGTCCCCTTCATACACCTGAACGTCACAGCGAGGAGAACGACCCCTGTGCAGAGGCAACGCCACCCAAGTAGAAAGTCCGGGTAACCATCCAAGGAGCCCTGACTTGTTTCTGTATTTAGGGGTGCAGGTTGCCATGGTGACCGATCCCCTTCATTCTCCACGATCATCTCTGACTTCCTCTCAGCTCTGGGCTGCTCTCTGTTGAGCCGACGCCTCCTACCTCTCAGGCCTCCGTCCTCGTGTTTAATTAGCCCCACGGATGGGGGAAGCGGCAACGGGCCAGTGGAAGGAGCCCGTGGCCGGAAGACAAGACCCCGACTCGGGAGCGACAGGGTCTGCGGTCCCCGGCCGAGGGCGGTGTCGCTTTTCTTACTATAAGGAATTACTTTTTGTCACTGAATGCACGTGTGACAAAATGGAAATACTAATTCATTTCAGAGTTCTACAAGTTGATTAAGTTTAAATGAATAATTTATAAACCGCTTAATACAACCAATCCGTACAATAAGGTGAGTGCACACAGGTATGAACACACACACACACACACACACACACACACACACACACACACACACACTGCTGTCTCATGTGTCACAAAAATCCTATCATTATGCCAGTAAGCTCTATTTGAACAAGGTAGGGGCTTAAAATAAGCCAGGTACAAACTCATTGGACCAGCATCTTACTAAAGTCACCCAAGACAAAACATAATAATAATGTCACATTTTAAGAACATCCCTCAGGAACAGAGACTCCTCTGTCAATAGGCGTATCAATATCACACTCCATAGCGAGTGCCCACTCATGGTGACACAGGTGGCTAGCTGGTCACCCGTTTGTCCTCCTTCTTCTGCAGTATGAAATCAAAGCTGGCATCATCCTAGCCGCACACGTGGCTCGGAGCAGCCAAGTAAGTGACTGTCCTCGCCAGTGGAAGGGGCGTGGAGGGGTACGTGTCAACACAGCCGGAGTGCTGGGAACCAGCTTTTCCCACCTGCTCACCAGACTCGGGTGAGGACAGGGGCAGATAAACCTATAACATGTTCGAATCGCTATACACTTAGTCATTTTGCTCCTATGGCCCAATATTATCCTCACAGACAAGCTGCAAGGAGGACTTTGCAGAAACTACGGGGGTGTCGGGACCCCACGGTACACGCGGGGGTCTTGCTCAGGAAATGGAAAGCGATTGCTAAAACTCATGGCGAGCAACACCCACGACGAGAGCGACGGCGAGGAGCGAGCTTCTTACGTTTTTGAAGCAGAAGGGAGGGGCTTCTTCCGTTCCGTGCTCCTTGTGATAATCCGCCCAGTCAAAGTCCGGCCCCGGGTAACCTGTGCACGACAGAACACCAACACGACAGCTTACGACATGCCACACTCATAAGGGGTGCAAGCACAGGCCCCCGAAAGACGAAGCTCTTCCTTAAGCCTGAGAGCACATCGAATTGCATGAGGGTCGAATGGAATATTTTTTCTTCCCCTTTCTTGATGCATGTCATTTCGGGATGCGGGCAGGGGATCGAGAAGACACGGGAGAGGGCGAGAAAAAGCGGTTCTAAACCATAAAATAAGAAAGGCTCTGGGCGTGTGGCCCGGCCTAATTAAGAAAATACCTCTTGATGAGTTCCTGCATTTCCTGGGAACACGGGATGGGACGGGACGGGACATGACATGGACGGTATCGATTAGGATTCACAGATACGGTTCAAAATGACACTACACACTCCGCCCAGCGTTCTCTCTTTATGGGTTGAAGTGTGTGTAAAATGAATCTATGATCTGATGCAAAAGCCATCGGGGGGATCTTGCCCCTCCCCCATACTGTCGGAAAGTCACACCTGCAAATTCACACAGCGTGGGGACTTTGGTCACTGAATCCCACGGTGGCAGAGTGACTGCCGAAATCCTTTTGCTTACTTATGTATTTAATTGATTTATTTGAATCAGTGTCAAGTATACAGGACTTTGGTTAGACTTCTATACAGTTCATAATGAATGATCCCCCCAATTGCTCCCTCCCTCCCTCCCTCCCTCCCCGGGCCCTCCATCGAGCCAGCGTCTTCATGCTGACTGCATTCCCTCTGCCGTGCTCCCCATCCCCGTGACCATCCGTCAACTACTCATTTGTATTTCTTTAACCCTTCACCCCATTCTTTATTAAAGAAAAGGTACCAGATGCCTCCTGCCTTCCAATGTACCCACAAGTACAAAACAGTATTCTTTTCATCGACAGCATTCTTTTCATTAACAAGATGACCTCACCCAGTGTTTTTTAAAGATGGGGGCTTCACAGGAAAGGTAGCTGTCCTCCTCTGGCCCAGAATGGACCCTGAGCCTCCCACACCCTGCTGACCATCACGCACTGGGACCCCCTTCATCCTAAGACATCCCCGTCATTGTACACCGACTGACAATCTCTCCTTTCTCTCCACCAAGGAGGTAAGAAGTCTCAGGGCTTCGAGATGCTGTGTATTCTTTCTGGCTAGCTCTACAGAGGTTCTGCACACCTGCCACCCGCCCTGCCCCGGCCACTCGCCCCAGAGCTGAACTTCCAGCCAAAAAAATGCCCTTGCATCAGAGCCTTCTGGAAGGGATCACACCACCTTTCTTCGGAATATTCAAAAGCAAAACCAAAGCAAGCTAATGCGAGTTTCTATGCAATTCACATAAGCCTCCACTTTGAAGGCAGGTCACTCTGACACTGTTTTAGATCAAATCTTCAGTTGCCTATCTCTTCCCTGGAGCTCTGCTACTCCCTTAGGTGACTTTGTGAGTGAGGAAATGTCACCAAGATCACGCGGGAAGGGGAAAATTGGGGGAGAAAACGGATATAAATGAATAGAAAGGCATGTGTTGATAGGACATGACATCTAGGTATTCTTTATGGTCAATAATACCTGTTCAGATAAAACTTTTAAACTTAGAGGTCACCTCGACTGCCCTGATTGACATTTAGCTGGGTTTTCTGCAATCACGCTCGTCACCTCCGACCCCCAACGGGCTTTGAGCCATGGCACAAAACATTAAGCTCCTTGGTTTCCTAAATCAACATTCAAAGCTCTGGATCCAGTCTCCATGGATGCTCTCCATGAAGAGCCGTTTTGAACCTGATCCTTTCAAGAGATAACTACGTCTTGCAGGGTACGTAAGCAACCATGAATGAACGATCTTGGGCCTGGAATGCTCGCATCTCCCTGCGTATTGGAACAACCTAGAATTCTCCTCCTCTTCCTTCTCTTGGGGACCTTTATCCACGTCATCCCTTTAAACTCTTTTTCCTTCAGGCCGATAATGAGCTGTCTTTGTAAGGCAGTTTCGTGACAGCTCAGAAAATAAGTGCTACGTAAAAACAAATTGCTATGGCTCGTATAATAGAGACGGCAGGGGTCAATTATACTCATTAATCAACAAAGACAGAACAAGAAGTACGAAGGCTTAACTGCAGCCAGGAGGGCAAAGAAAAACAAAAAACAAAAACAAAACAAAACATGTTTTAAACCTACGCGGGAGAAAAGAAACGAAAAGGAACTCGAAAGCCTTTGGCTATTAAAATTTGCAACAAGCTGCCACAGGAGGCTGTTGAACTGCCATCGCTAGAGTTTACTTAAGATTTTATTCGTGTTTATTCTGAAGTTCCAACTGTTACAGATCCAAAGGGGGCGGGGGACAGGTCGATGACCCATTTCCACGTGACACAAATCAACAGACACAAACAAGCTACACTTGAGAGCACTGCCGTTGGCAGTGCAAGTGCAAGTTCACGGTTCTTTGGAAAAACAATTTGGCAGTAACAATGTTCGTGAACTCTGACACGATTGCATTTCTGGGAACGCGTCCCATAAAAAAACTCTAAGAAGTGAAAAAAAGCATTCTATGTTAAGATACAATGGCATTACTACTGATAATACTGGCGGTGGAGGTGGGGAGTTTACACCCAAAGGTAAGAAAGAGTATGAAATTTATCTAATCTATGTAAAGTTATGCAGGCATGAAACTGTGCATAAATGTTTGTTTAATGTACACGATAATGTTTGTTTAAAAAAAGCCACGAATAATGATTGCTACAGTTTTAGATGAAAAGATTGGTGATTATAAAATTTATATGAAAAATACGCAATGAAAAAGACCAGAGGCAATGTAAGAAAAACGTAACAGTCAATATCAGAACAATTATCTAGGTAGTGGAACTCCTGGATACTTCTTTCTTCTACCTTTTTGCATCGTCTAAGGTGTCACCAATGATCATGAACTATTTGAAAGCATAGCATCTTTGCTCTAGTTGAAAATAGTCAAGGACGGGTCAATCCATCAAGTGTCAATATCGTATTACTCCGTTGCTACAGGAAGTTAGGCCTCTCTCCAGTACCAGGAAGTGACTCCCGATAACCTTGGTGGCTTCAGAGCCCTTGCTGGGGACTTGGGATGAAGGGGAGGGAAAGAGTTAAAAAAAAAAAAAAAACCTCTCTAACAAAAGAGACCCCAAGAGTGAGAGCTGCTCTTCTGTGATGGGTGGATATGAAAAAAAAAAATTGCACAAGTCTTAGTAAAAAATAAAATCGGCAAAAGAATATCACGTTTGCCATCTAGCTGACGGGCAAAATGAAAAACAGCAGTATGAGTCCACCACGATCCAGGCCGTGGTGTTGGGGACATACTTTTATGCGTTTCCGGTCTGCGTGTGTCTCGAAAAACCACTACAGGTGCTGATTTGACAACACGTGTCATAATCTTTAGGAAGGTGTTTACTCTCCAACATAGCCATTCGTTCAGGCCCACGCTCACTCATTTAGAAATAGTTAGTAGGTACACGCTTATAGGCTGGGCATGGTTCTAATGCCGGGGATACAGACATGAACGACAGAACCAGCAAAGACCCTTTGCACAGAGCTCAGTGAACGCGGACAGATAATACGCAAATACAAAGTCAGAGGACCCCAAGGGCTACAGAGAGAACGTGGCAGGGACGCATCGCAAGGAGGAAGAGGGCCTCGGCGAAAAGCCGAAATGTAGAATTGCTGAGGAAGTGAGCCATGTGGCCATGGGGGGCAGGGGTGTGCCAGACGGAGGGACAAAAAGCAAACTGCCAGCAGGAAACAGATAACGTAACAAAACGTCCACTTTCCTCAACTAACCTATACATCCAATGCCATGGCAATTAAAATCCGGTAGGTTCTTTTTAGGAGCTGTACAGATCGATTTTAAAACTCACGCACAAAAATAACCAAGGTGGCTTTGGAAAGGAAGGCAAGGCGGAGAGGTTCCCCTAACAGACACCGAGACTTAACATAAATTAAAATCAATTTTTAAAAGCGAGGTATTTAGGCAGAGATGGACAAACAGACCAACAAAGCCGAATAACTAAGAATGAAACATGGTTCACATCCACAGATAGACTAGAGGTACACGCCAGTGGTGACACGACCGGTCAGAGAGGACCCGGCAGACGATTCAACTGATGATGCTGAGACAACTGATGACTTTGAAAACCCAATTCCATTCAAGCAAAAAAATAAAATCGTTTTCTTGCCTCGTGCCATGGGAAAAAAAAAAAAAAGCTCCAAACAGACAAAAGCAAAACGAGAAAGACGAAACCGCAAGACTGCAAAAGCCAGCACAGATGAAAACGTCACAGGAAGCGTTTCTGAAGGCGTCTAAACGAATCACAAAAGGAAAGATGGATTTCGACTGTGTTACAGTTTGATGCTTCAACACAACATAAAACGCTATTAAAAAGTGGAGATGGGCACAAAGGATCATGGGAGGGAGGAGGAGGGGGAAGGGACGGGGGCAGGACAGGGCAGGACAAATTCTTTCAGCGCTCGGCAGATAGTCAGCAAGGCCACACCGCTCTAGTTGCTGAGGGACGAGCAGCGACCAGGACAAAAATGCCTGCTCTCGTGGGTGGTTCATTTTGGTGGAGATGGATTTGAAAAAAAAGAGCAAAGATTTGACAAAAGATAAAAGTGGAGAAAAGCCATGCAGGGAAGCAGATAAAGCCACTGAGGGTGGCGATCTGTGACAGGCATTAAATAGGGCAGCCAAGGAAGCCCACCTCAAATGCGACACTGGGGTAGAGCCTGTGGAAGGGACAGTGAGTGCCAGGTGCTAGGAAGAGGCGTGCGCCGTGCTCCAGGTGGGGCTGCCTGGGGCGCGTCTGGGGCCGGGAGGCCAGACAGGGAACTGGTGGGCCCTGCAGGCGGCTGTCACCACCTGGACTTGGCCACGGAGCGAGGTGGGACGGTCCGGGGCAGCCTGGGCGGGGGAGGGCCATGTGTGGTTCACGCGCGACCACCACCGGTCTGACTGCGGTGCACTAGGCGGGGCTGAAAGCAGACGCGGCCCGGGGCCCGGGGTGACAACGGCGCCCTGACAAGGACGACAGGACTCGCCGAGGCGTGAGAAGAGAGAGCCGAGGATGACTCGGTCCTCGATCACGACTGCAGTGCTCACTGCGTTGTTAAAATCTCTGAACCAAATGTGGCAAAACATGAGCATCTGTTCAATCGAGGCAGCGGATCCACGAGCCTGTGCTGCTTCTCTGTCCCCTTTGGTAGGACAGAAACACGACACGCTACAAAATGGCCTGAGGCCAGCAGTCCACGGCTGAGATTTTTCTCTAGGAAGAGAGAACCCCGGTTCGAGCTCGCTACTGTGCATCTTGATAACGATCAAAACACACTTTTGCTTTCTAAACCGTGGTCAGAGTTTCTGAGTCGATCCGGATGAGCATCAGTTAGTTGGCTCTCTGGGAGAGGCTGGGGTCTGGGGAAAATTTGGAAAAAAACAATGATTTATCGGAACTAAAAACGTGAAGAATGCCTTCCTTGGCATTTTATGGCATTTTTCAAGCCATTTCATGGACACTCCGAAGTCTTTGACCTCACCCACTTAGTGACACTGTGGCCTCTGTCACTGCATGACAGCCGCACGGACGCCAGCCACTGAGTCACGGACGGGGGGAGCCATGCCTCACAGAGAGGACCGAGACGTTCCTCCGAGACATGGCTCCTCCAGGATGCTGTCACAGACGCTGCGTCGAGCCAACCCCGACACGAACACACTGTTTTCTCACTGCTTCTATGTGGGTCACGACGTAAACTTCCCCGAACAACCACAGTGGCACTTCGGTGACACCACGACACCCTCCCGAGTCACCCAAACCCCGCGACACCAACCTTTGGGAGGCGTGAGATTGACTCCGTTTTTAAGGCACCATTGCACCGGCAAAATCCCCAGGGAATCCGCGTGGCAGAGCATCGAGAGAGGGCTAGGTTCTCGCCTCAGGTCATCAACAGTCACTTGAAAAAAATGATTGTCAAAAACCTGAAAGACAGAAAAAAAAAACAAAAAACATAAGAGCCAAGAGTTCATTCCTCGGGATCGCGTGCAAGGCCGACGTGAAATCCTGGCACAGCTTCCACACACGATAAACGTTATTTCGTCAAAAACGGTTTGACCACCAATGGGCATTTCGATGAAGCTTGCTAAATCGGTCCAGCGGTGAATAAGTCAGGGATGATCGCTGTGTTTGTAATCATGAAAAGTGAATGAGTACGGAGAATATATAGGAGATAGAGAGAGAATGAAAGGTCCCCCATAGTGATGGATGAAAGAAAGCCAAACCGATGAGGACAGACAGACAGACGCCAGCCCAGGGGAAGCCGCACGGGTGCTAACACGTCCACGGCGGGGACCCACGTCCTCACACCAGGCCTATGAGTAAAAACCAGTCCACGAAGAAACAGGAACAGGGCTGCCGCTGGGAAGGGCAGGCCGCAACAATCAGGCGGACCCCAAGAGTGAGCAGCACGACGGATTTAAGGAACCAAGTACGTGAAGAGGGCCGGAGAATAAAGAGCATTTTCTCAACTCAACGGAAATCCGTCAGTCTTCCCTAGGAAACCCCCAACATGCTCCCCAAGCTGGGGTTACTGGCTCCTCCATTTACAAAATATTCTCCCGAAGCAACTTATTTCAAAGCTAAGCAGGAGAGTAAACTCGCTCTTGTTCATCTGTATGTTAATAATGTAAATAGTCAGAATTTTGCCTGCTGAGTTTTGCCTTTGAAACTAGACTTTAAGGAGCAAAGGATGAGACATCAGTTTCCCGGGGGGGTCTCCGCCTGACAGTCCCTATTGAAAATTGCTTTTCTCTCCCCTCTCGCCAGCACCCTATCAGCCCCCTCCCCTGGGGCATCTTTGTCCTTGCATCTAACAGGTAACAAGCGATATGCGTTAACTTATCACTTCAAAGGAAAGCTAAATCAGTCCCTTCCAATCCTTCGGGGAGCCCATGTTCTCAAGCCCGCCCCATCCAGAACCCACAGTTCTCGAACCGATGCCTGGAGCAGTTCCCCGACGTGGCCAAGGCGTGCAGCTCAGAGCCAGCAGGGGCAGAAACGGAAGCCGAGCCTCCTCACGCCCGTGTCCCCTGCTCTGAACAACGCGATGCATTTCACAAGCGCAGGTGGCACTGTCACCACCAACACTCGTCAAAACATGACCCCGCTGTCCTGCCGAAGAGCGGTCCTTCCACACCGGATCTGCTACCCACTCGTCTGCTGCTTTAACATCCTTTTCATTATTATTATTATTATTATTATTATTATTATTATTTCTTCCGCAGTTGTACCATCAAGAAAAGAGCCAAGGAAAGTAAAAACGAAATTTTCATCATGATGAGCAATAATCGCACGGTGTCTTATAGTCTCAAATATAATATTCTAAAGCATTGTCCAATGTTAAGAGAAACGCCTTTCATTATGAATATCTTTTGTCTGTTAAGAATATTCCGGTACTTTATTACACACGGATGAGTCTTGAATCAGCCAGGGAGGAGCTCATCCAAGTCCACGCCACACGGCCGATAAGAGAAGGAGGGGTACGTAGGAGAAGAATGACTTAAGTATTGTATCTTGGTGCAAAGAGTAAGAAAAATGTAAATAAAAGCGTATCTTAAAAATCAGAGAAAATAACCTCCCCGGTCCCACCCCAACAAGATTTTTGCAGAAAGAAAATCTTTTACTGTGAAAACCAAACTATTGTCACTGGAAGCGTACCCAATGTGACAAAGACATTCAGGCTGACATGACCGATAATTAGCATCTAACATCCTAACGTGATAGATTACAATTATTTAAAGGCATAAAAATGTGACTAAGCACATCTGTACCTTTTTGGCTTTTTTTTTTTTTAAATAAATTCCTGGTCAGGCTGACATTCTAGCCTCTTAGAATGAAGACAAGGCAATCCAGATAAATGAGCAGCTGACATCTCTGTATCACCCGCTGCTTGAACAAAGGTGAGGTTTCAAGGAAATATCACTCTTTAGTTTTGTACCAATGTGCAATATACAATAAAGAACCCCAAAGGCATGCATTTCAACCCCAAGATTATCATTCAAAGCATGTCAATATTTTTTTCTCATGCGTAGTTATTCTTTAAATAAATTACTTTAACTTATAAAAATAAGGTATGTCCATTAAAGAAAAAAAGCATTTCAAAAAGAAAAAAACCATTTCATTATTATTATTATTATTATTATTATTATTATTATTATTATTATTTCTTCCACAGTTGTACCATCAAGAAAAGAGCCAAGGAAAGTAAAAATAGAATTTTCATGATGATAAGCAATAATCTCACTGTCACCAGTGTTCCTCAAATTTTACCAGATCATAAATTAAAAAAAAAAAAAACACCACAACTCCAGGAATTTTAAAACACTCGTCACTGCATTAACAAATCCCGTCTCTTTCAGAAAAGAAGAAAATGGAATTGAATAAAAATTCGGAAATCGATGTGTGACATCCAAAAGGGTCATATTCTAGGACAGTGTCTCTGGGTGTCATACATTTCAAGTCATTGTCCTCGGGTTGAAAAGTCCTGCTCCGACTGGCTTGTGGGGTACCCCAGGGGTGCGGCAGTAGAATTAGGAACCCGTCTAATCATACCCCAAGTGCAGCTGAGACACTCTGCCATGTGACATGCCATTAAAAAAAAAAAAAAAACTTCTTTGTTTTACTTCCAAGGTCAAATCTATTTTTGCAATAAGGGGAGGAGAATAAATAGGCCCAATTGATTTCTTCATATTAATTATGTGTGACTATTTCTCTGGAAAAAGTACTTCATCGATCAAGACTCTCGGGAAAAAAAAATGCACCAAGTAGTCCTTTCTGCAAGCCGCCTACGATCGTGAAACACAAAAGCCCACAGCAGAGAAACAAACACGTTTTCAGATACTTGGGAATCAAGATACGAATTCCTCTCTCTCTCCCCCTTGGATCACAGATTTTCAGATCGACTGTTTGTCCACACAAACCAAATGCAGTCGGATCCGCACAGCTGGTAAATGTTTCCAGAACAGAAAAGCAAAGGAAAGTTGACAATAAATGTGAAATCAGAGGTATCCTGCTGAATCGGGAAAGCATCCCTTTGAGCTTAAAAACGACCACAGTGACAACCGCTAAGGTCGACCTTGACCATCCTCTTCACGTAAACAGTGTTTTCACGTCCGAAGTGACGTATGCACAGCAAGCTGATGGAAAAAGTGGCAATGTGCAGGCTTCAAAGAAAAAATGACACACTTTCATTCTCTCTTCCGTGGTTATGCTGGAAATACAGCGTGCCGAATGGTTCACTGGCCAAGCGGACACCCTCTTTACCACAGCAGCTTGTAAGGCACGAACTCCGGGTTCATTTCTGCTTACATGTCCCCGGGTAACACGGGTACGATGACTGGACAAGTCCCCTGGGTCACTACAGGCCCGTGGGACCGAAGCAATGGGACGGAAGGTTTGGGTGGAAGCAGTTAGCATTTCACTGGGCATTTACTTGTGCCAGGCAGGCACCTAACGATGTGATTCTTCACTCTTCTCAATGACACGAAGCAGACAGTATAACACCTACTGTACACATATAAAAACTGAGGTTCTTAGAATATAAATAATCTATTCACGAAGTAATTAGCAAAGCTGGGTGGGATTTATCTAAAGAAAGTTTCTTTAGAATAAAACATTCTGCCACCAAGGAATTAAAACATGAAACGTTGCTTCAGTGGGCACCCATGAGAACCGAGTTTGAATCCGTGGGGTTGACTTTTGAAATTTTAGATTAAATTCCCCATGAAGTGCACCAAAGACCATCAGCTAAAGCAGATGGTTGGCTGAGAGTGCTAAGTCTGCTGGTTTCTCCCATCACCTAAAGAGATACTTAAGGTAGAAACCTGTACTTTTGATCTTACCATAGGTGACTTCGCTGAGATTTCTTTGATGGGGATGAGAAAATTTTAGTTTTAAAAGCCTAAACAGACTATAATAAAGATGCCTTTATGGGAAAAAGCCATTTCATTGTATGGCTGCAATTCTCAGAAGCATCCCTTCCTTCCGTTGACGAAAGCAAATGATGAAAACAAAGTAGAATGGCTGACACGTGACCATGGGAATCAGCTTGTCACCATTTCCAGGCATCTCCAAAATATGGATAGGTCATAACAAGCATCAGAAGGTGCAGAAGGAGCATCAAGTTCACTGCCATAAACTCAGAGGCATACGTCTGGACCTCATGCATTAACCTGAGTGTCTACGTTCTGTTCCATCAGAAGAAAAGTGAAATTCAGCCATCAGGTCCAAGAGGAGACATCTGATTAGCCTCCTGCACACTAATGGTGACAGAGAGAGAGCTTCAAACAGTCCCGGATGGGAGAGAAGGCCATCTATCTATCTGCCTTAAGTTTACTTGGTGTCGCGGCTTATCCTGTGCGAGCCTATTTCAGTAGAAAGGCTTATCAGATCCACTCTGGTAAAGTGTGAGGGAGAGAAACTCACCTTGGTCACTGATGCAGGACAGATAGAAAAGGGCTCGCTCAAGTTCACTGTTTCGAGCTTCATCCCAACTGTGAAGAAATGGCTTCGCAAATCTGCATGATCCTGCAGGGAAACAGATACACATGCTGAACGCACTGGTATTGCAAATCAGCTCGATAACTGTCTGGATGCTGTCCTTGAACATTTTACTGGGCAACTGCAATCGAATTCAAAGAATGAACCCTCCCCGTTTCAAATGTCTAATTATTGCAAGATACTGCAGATTTAACTATTTTCTGCAAGTTAAATTGCTTTTTCCAGGAAAGAGGAAGCAAACAGCCTTTGTGACCATGCTTAAATTTACACAAAGCCAAAAATTCACACTGTTCTGCTTTCATCTTCCTAGGTGCTGCGTCACAGCAGTTACAGAGGCGACCCGTCCTCAAGAACACAGCAGGAACAGCTTCAGGAAAAGTGGCCTCTTGCCACTGGAGTGACTTCACAGGGCTCCGGCTGGCACCTCGTGGGGGTGTAGCGTGTCCCTGCCTCCCGAGGACGCACAGCTTATCGGTGGTTGGTGGCTAGCCAGTGGTCTTGGAGATGTGTGCACACAAGGGTCCAACACAGCCCTGCAGACAGTCAGAACCCGATTCCTGCTCAATGGAGATAAGCAATGCCCGCGTCTAAGGGTCTGGCGGTTTATAACCAGCTCGCAGCGACCTTCTGCGTGTGAGATGGAGCTTTCCTGCCTCCTCACGCAAATGCACCTCAATATCCGCGTCAGCTATCCAGAAACAGGTGGAGCGGGCTGGACTCTGGACACCAGGATTTATCTTGCTGAGGTGAGGGTCACCTGGTGGGAAGGTCACCTCACAAGTCGCGGTCTGTATAAAGAGCAGTGTTGGATAGAGAGAGAGATTCGAGGCTTGCCCCCTGAGGAGAGCATAACTACAAATCAATCTCGCCATCTCTAGACGCATCAGTGGGGTGAGAAGTACAGAAATACCTGGGGAGCTAGTACTTTCTTTTATCTGCACATCCACAGTGGATTTTTAATTAATTCAACGACGTCATCATATATCCAGTTCTGAGGACCGTGCAGAGGCCACCGGGCTGTGCCCGCTCCCCACGCAAAGGCGGGCGACGAGGTCGCTGTGTGACCCGACCCCGAGCAGGAGCTGCCTAGAGAACTCTCCACACTCCACTGCCTCGCCGGAGAAGGGACAGACCACGACCGCCTGCAGAACCACGAGGACCGCTCATGTCACAGGTGGCCACGGCACTCTGCGACCGGACGCACAGTAAGTGCTGGGTCTGGCTGCAGCCAACGATGCCACATCCGGGGGAGATGACCGTGATGCACAGGGGTGTGCCAGGGCTGCGATGCCTCCCGTGACACTCGCTGGAAGAACTGGCCCGTCCCCGACCTTCACCAAACCCTTAGGAATTTATAATCAACGATGCATGAAAATCGTGTGTATAAGGGAAAGCGCGAGAAAACATTCTTAGGTGCAGGAGATGGTGTTTAGTTTGTATACTGAAACTAAAGCGTTTATTTTTCAAAGGGGGGCTGGGGAAGATGAGTCCAGAAAAAAGAATTGAAAAAGAAACAGTGTGAAGAGTTGATGCACATTAATTAACACACATCGACCACAAGGCCGAGGCAGAGTCAGCATCCTCAGGCGTTCAGACAAAAACATGAACCGGGAATGACGGACGTCTGAATTAAAAGACCAAAAATCAATATTCCTATCAGACATCGAAGCCCCCGTATCTCTCTATCCATGGAGACGGAGGCACTGGCGTGGCGTTTGCAGATAAATATTTTTCTCTTTCAAGCACAAAATCATCTAACTTTTTGAGAGAGAGAGGAAAAAAAAAAGAGGAATTCTTCTAAAATTGTAATAAAACTCCGCTTAATATACTCAACGAGTTTACGCAGTCATTACTCTACTGTGTGACAACACGGAAAATGTCCTCGGGTTCTAATGACACATTTGTAATTCTACTAACTGGCCCAGACGAATGTACTATTTTCACAGACGTTCTTCTGGTTCCCCCTCGTTGCTCACAGCCACGAGGCGAAACATTCTTGGGATGAGGTTCCCCCAACAGAGGACACTCGTAACTTCTTCCAGCTGCCACCATCGCCAGGGTTCTCCTCGTCATCTCCACCTCTCACCTGTCCCTGCCTTGCATTTCAGCACAGCTGTCTTGACAGCGTTCCGGGCTTCTGGTCTACCCGCCATCCTGGTCCCTTCCTGATTTCAGCTTGTGTGCCCTCTCTCTTTGCCCCATAGACTTTGTTCCTTCCGTTGCTCTCAGTAGAGCCAGCTTTCCTTGCAGGGCTGACCCATGGATGCCCAGGCTCTTGGCTTGACCTTGATTACTGACCTTGGAGTCTTCAGCCAAGTTTACACCTATCCTAGCTCCACGCTCCAAGCCATAGGTGAAAGGTCTCTCCATCACAGCTCCCAGTGCTGTATTAAATCTCTATGGCTCCCAGGAACCTACAGCAACAGCTGTCCCTTAACCGCTGCCGTATTTTATTCAAAGTTGTCTAGTGGGACTCAGCAATGGTGGCCTTTCTCGAGACATAGAACTTATAAAGGCTCAGGACAGCAATGTACTCCATAGGTGAGCTTCTCCTCTCGTGATAAATGCCTATCGTTAACGACGTCAGCGTCCTCTGCATCACACGCTCTCTCTGGGTTAGGAGGGGTCACTTGGTGTGGCTCCCAATCCCTCTCGTCTTTCTTTCCTGGGTCCACATGCTTGCTCAGGAACCCCCAAAGATCCGCCTCTCTGCTCACCCAGGATCAGTACCATTCACATCAGAAACACACACGGCCATACGTGTGACGAAAACAAACACGAATATTTCTAAGCCGCGAGAGACTGTTGACAATCTTTCGTCCTGATGACATTAAAATCTTTTAAAACTATTTTTGAAGATGCTTTAGTAACCAAAGTCTTCCTTCAAAACAAGTTTTTCCATCGTCAATCATGGCTCAGATTTCCTACATCTTAAATCATTTCCATGAGGTTTCAGTTGCAAGCACACGAACCTCTCACTTGTGGAAATGTGTCTGTTTCGGGTCCAAACTAAGTGAAATTCTTCAACTCTCTTGTTTAATAGACTGGGATAAGAAGCCAGACATTTTCAAAGGTAGCTGTAGAAAACACATCCCTCGGTTTCCCAGCCCTAACCTACACTTCCTCAAGGCCAGACTCTCTCACTTATGTTATGCAATTCATCCAAGAGAGACCCCGATACCTATTTATTGAATTAAGCTGACAAAAACATCAAAAACTGGATGCTTTTTTGACATCCATTCCAATTCTACATTCTACTATTCATTCGATAAGCATTCATTAGACACCACTGAGGTACCACACACAGTAGGCTATCAGATGGTGCACAGTACACACACATAACAAAATGCCGTATTTATCAAACGGAGAAGGAAAAGACAAACAAAGAACAGCTATGAAAGACCCAGGCTTAGAAGAAATTTCAGAACAAATATTTTTACTTGCAGCATACAAAAATTATCATCGCTCTGATGATGGCAGTCCACAGAATTATAGGGTGTGAACCTTGATCTGAAATAGGAAAAGCATGCGACTTAGAATGATAAAGAAAAGATTGGGAAGGTGGCTTGGTAAATTCGGTTAGGGAAGCTGGGTCTTAAATAACGATTGAGGCGTTTGAGTTTTATCTAAAAGGATCATGTAGACACTCCTTAAAAATATAGGTTTTTTTTTAATGATACAAGTTCCACACCAGTGAATTTCCAAATAGGCCAATGCACAGACCCTCTGAGCGCTGTGTGTGTGTATACGTGCATCCATGTCAGTATCTGAGAAAAGGTACAGATTTGTTTTCTCACTGAAGACAAATTTAATCAACACCGACCATTTCCTTTGGGCTGTTAATGCCGTCAGAGTATGTGCATTCATTTATACAAACCCCGGCTAATCATTCTCTGCATTAAGGAGACAGAGTTCTTGGCCCCTGAGGATAATTTGCAAAACCAATTATCTTCTGAGAGCTAATGGGAAATTCACTGCGCTTTGAAAGATACATGATGGCCTTTGTAGAAATTCTAGAACATCCTTCATTCACACCTCACAACCGCTGGCCTGGGAACGCTGTTCTTACCAAAATCGGGAGGGATGACTCAGTCTTGGTGACAAATCTACCTGTCACATTCAAGAAACACTGTATTTGAATGTTCCAGAGTCCGGTGAACATCACTTACAGACAAACTCTTCTCACTAGCAACACCGCTGCCATCTGCATTCATCGCTACCCATTTTATTTTTTTGCCTTCAAGTGGTTTTATATTGATCAGAGGTGAAATACCATTTATTTTATGGGAGGGCTGTCTTGTCAGCCTGTGTTAAAAGCCGCTCCTCGGGGAGCCTTATTTTCAGTCGATGGACAATGTGAGAGGGATGATGTGTACATCAGCTTCGGACTTCCACTCCGGTTTCGCGGGCTTTATGGCCACCAGAACCCAAGGTGCTCTCACATTTTCCTACTGAGAGACACGGAGTGACAACTCGGCGCTGAGAATGACTCGGTTTGGTCAAGCAATAACATACTGCAAATACTCGTAAGCCCTCTCCTTGTGGATCATTCCCCCTCGCACAGACTACTGGGCAGTAAGTATCCACCTTGCAGTGAAGAAATTAAGACACAAAGGGGTTAAGTGACCTAAACAGGGACACAGCTGCCCAGAGCAGGCAGGACTCAAAGCCTGTCGTCGTTAGCTCTTAAGTGGCAGGCCACACTGAGAAGCAAAGACTAAAAAAAAAAAGCTTTTTTAAAATTGCTATTTAGTAAACAAACAAAAAAAAACCTCTTACAACCTACAAGCTCTAAACTTTTTATTTCAAAGACAGATGTTGCCAAGTGCAAACGTGAGAGTTACTAATACTGATCATTGACTTAAAACCGCTGGGAATTTGTCACTTCACCATGGCTTAGGAAAAAAAGCGTGTCGGAGAGAATTTGGACGCTAACGAAGGCCTCCAAAACGTTTCTGTGGAGTCCATCACGGTCTTCGTCAACACCGGATGAGCAGTTCCCACCAGACGCTGTCGTGTGTCCGTTCGTGACAATGGAAGCCACGCGCGAAGCGAAACGCCACCACCCTCGGCCACCCTTCGTCAAAGCCTCCTTCCGCGTAGTGAATCGGTGTCCCCCAGACAGGTGAACCAGGCGAGTGCGGTCAACCCAGCAAAGGCCACCCGGACCGCCACCTGTCCTTCGTGTCGTAAAGACTGTGCGTGCGGCACTAACGGACGTGAGTGAAGAGAAGGTAGGTGACGTGGTCCCCCAAATCACACCTCAGCCCGAGTCCCACTGAGAAGCTTGAAATTCAGGGAGGAAATGGGTAAGGAGGGATAAATACGTAAAAGAAGTGTGACCAAACCACGACATGGCTTTACGGTCTGGGTGGCGTGTCACTTTATTTCACCCGTGAAACAGAGGTCAAGGGGGAACAGACCGTGTCTGAGCACACACTGTGCACCCACAGCGTTAAACATTAGCCTCTGGTGACATCTTCTCCTTTGAAGGGACTGCCAGGCCTAGAAAAAAGGCACCAGCTGATTCTAGAACAATCACACCCAGCTATTAAAGAAATGCCACTGCACAGACCTGTCCTACTATGTCATCGGTGAGCGAGCGCCAACCCAAACTTCCCTGGCAGGGTGACAAACTCCAGGGTGGACGCCGACATCCTTTATAATAGGGATCAATCTATGTGCATTAATCTACGGGAGGAGACGCGAAGTATTATTAACTGAGAGATGGAAGAGAAGACAGGAAAAAAGGAAGAATAACCAATCATTTTAGGGTCCACTCTTTCCACCATTCCCTCCAGATCGGAACCCCCCCCTCTCTACATTCCTTTTAGGGGCTTGAAGACACGTGGGTTGTGCCCTTATATAAATTAGCACGCGGCTGTCTCAGACCCCCAAACAGCTAACGCTTCCCGTCCTCCCTGCCTCATTAGATAGATACACCTCACGCGAGATGAAAATGTGGAGAACATGGCATGGGGGAGAATGAGTTCAAACCCATTAGCACGACACGGTTCAAAGGCTCTCGGTGAGGATTTTAACGCAGAAGAGCAGCGGATGGCTCCCCGAGCAGAAATCAGACCTCAGCCCGCGCACCCCACTATCTAAGGGTACAGAAAGCTTCCTCAGGTGGTGGGTGTCTCAGCATCGATCTTTCATTCTTTGGTTCTTCCTTTTGGCTTATGTTGTTATGAAATAAAATAGACAATATAACATAGAGAGGCAGCTCGGCCCCCGTCCACATTTCGTTAAGTCCCAAACTCATTGGCTGTACCATCCTTGCACAAATAACTCTGTCAGTTCCAAGAAGCCAGTTTGGGGGTCCACGGGGAACACGAACACCGCATATGCGTCTTTTCAAAGGCTCCATGCATTTGCATAAGGTCTAAGACGAGGCTTCCGTGAAGCCAAAGGCGTGCTTTAATTAGTATTGCATTCAAATCGATAGATAATGAACTATACCCTTTAATTCCTGTACTTGCATCAACATAATATGTCATGCTAAAAAAAGGTTTAGTGTAATTCATTTTATTTTTCCTTTTTGTTTCACCGGTGATCCAGTGCTCCTTTGTTCATTAGAAAATTACTCTCATATTAGTTTCATCCGAAGCTGGACATTAAGCTGCCAGTGTTTTATTATTAAGTCCATAGAATTATGACAATTCAGTTCCACTGTACTGAACTCCGGTTAGCCCATGGAATATTTCTAACGAACATGCAATAAAAAGATCTGTCCATTTCTTGCTTCCAGCCATAAATAGCAGTGTTAGCTACTAGCCGTGCATTAAATCAAGTTGAAAAAAGAGTAATAAGACATATGCTTCAACCTTGAACCACAGGTTTATTACGTGGGATTATAGTAGACCTAGTCCACAGGAAGTCCAAAAACAGGGACATCACTTAGTTAAAAAAAGAAAGGGAAATAAAAATGTCCTTCATGGATTCACATTTTAACACCACAAAAGCATCTGTGAGGAGCGAGAAATTCCACTTCACGGCACCATTATGAAACAAAAAAAAAAAAGCAAGGCTGATTGTGTGTGTGGAGGTAGCAGTGGTTACACCTTTTCTCACAATTAGTTGATTCTCTCCCAACAAGTGGCGCTGTCTTCTTGTGTCTCCACAGCACCGCTGTGGGTCGTGTGAGTGCTGCTGGCTGGAGGCCATGGTGGCTGATGGCCGCTAGGAGGGTCTGCTCCCCTCCCAGCCTCACACCCCCTAACGGAATGCGGCCCACAGAGTTACTGCGGGGTGTCCCCTCTGCCGAGGGCCCTAAATGCATCCTCTCCATGCATCCAGGGTTTCCCCACCTCTGCACTGCTGGTATTTGGGGCCAGATACTTCTGTCTGTCCTGTGCCGTGTAGGATGTTTATTTAGCTGCACTTATGACCTCTACCCATCAGATGCCGGTAGCACCGCCCGACTGCAACCATCAAAATGCCTTCGGGCATTACCCATGCCCCCCTGATGGGCAAATGCACCCCAACCAAGACCCACATGCTCAAAATGCTTAAAAATGATGACTGGACATCTTCCTATCACGTGTGAGGCATCCCTTAACACCCGCAGGGTTCATTTTCTGCTTTTTTATTAGAACAATGCTTACTTGGATTGGCCTTTAGATATCTTAGTTTACTTCTAAAAACTGTACAAAAGTCACAGGACAAAAACCTTGACCTTGGGACGCAGACAGATTTGCGTCTGGGTCCGGGATCCACCACAGATCTGTGGCGTAGGACGGGAGGTGAACTCCTCTGAGCTTTGGGTTCACCCGTGTGCAGTTAGAGTAACACCTACCGTGCCAGGTTATCGTGGGAATAATGAGACTATATACACAGAGCGCCCGGTACAATCTCTCATCCTGCCAGTGCTCGATGCTCAGACGCTACGAAAGCAACATCCACTGGGAGAATGACGCTGGAGTTCAAGGGAATCGTCTCTGGCTTCATTTGCATTTTTTTTTTTTTGCTCCGTGCCCTGCTATGCCACCCTAGAGGGTGTGAAAGGGTTAATGGATATCCCAAAGATATCCCAAGAATATGTGACTTATTACACGAGAACAAGGACTTAGGACACGTCAGCTGTGCCCTGCCCGTCCCCCTGCCCCATTGGACCTGCCATCTCTCAGGACCTCTGGAAGCTGATGTGTACAAAATTGCAAGCGAAGTGACTACATTTCCCAAACTCCTTTGCAAACTAGAGGCATGTATGCCATGCAGGCTTGTATTTACTTTTAGGAAAATATGCTAGGAAAAGAATCAATCTGTCAGGATCTAGATATCTCGCTGGCCAACTACAACAACGTGTGAAAGTTTATCTGATTTGTTTCTGCTGGTCTTTCGCATTATAAATGGGCAGGTTTTAATCTTACCCTTGACTTCTGTGCCACCAGGAGGAAGATCTATGTATGTTTTTGGTGGGGGTTGGGCGGGGGGGGACACATCTCCACACAATTTCATTGTGGTTTCCTATCACATCCTTCGTAGAAGAATGATAATCATTTTTTAATGATTCTCATTAACGGGGATTAGCAAGGAAAATCTGGAAGAATTAAAATGTGGCTCTACGTTCACTCTGAAACATTTCTGTTTTATAAATAAGAGAGTTACGCCGCCTCCTCCACATAGCCCAACGCCAGTTACACCAACATTATCTCGCCTTCCTGGACCAGGAACCGGCGAGAGCCAGAATAATCAGCGGCCAGCAGAAGGCATTTGGGGAATGATAACTCACAGAGCAGATAACCAAAAGCTGACTATATTCTTACACCCCTAGCTTTGGAATGAGGAGCAAGGGGCTCTCTAGCAGACGGCAGGCCTGTGAGATCCACTAACTATTCGAGCGAATTCTTTATGCATCTGGGGGTAGCGATGTCTCTAGTTACATTTATTGTTTGGCCAAAGCTGCTCCCTGTAGTAAGTGTCTTATAAGATTTTCTGCAAAATCTTATAAGACACGGTCCGTTTTTAGTTATGGAATTCGTGTGTTTCGATTCCAGAACCGAGAACGGATGAAGAATGACCTCGAACGAGCTCTGTCACTCCTGTCCCTACATCGCGAAGGACGGACGTGACATAAACTCGACCTCTCTCTCTGGGACTCGCCATCCCAGAGGGGACTCTGTTCTAAAGACCTGTCCACGTCGTCAAAGCAACGAGGACAACACAGGAGGGAGGTGGCACTCACCTCGCGGAGGCTGCGCCTCCAGGCCCAGGTGTGTGACGAGGTACGGGCCACCGGGAAGAAAACTCAGGAGTCAAGTCAGCGACAGGGACAGGAACACGGGGGCCCAGCCAGCCATCCCATCTCAGGCAGCCTTTCTTTAAAAGAACCATTTGGGTCGAACGTGACGCTCGATTATTTGGGATCGGACACTCTGCCAGGTGAGACTGAGACTCTGAGTCCCCCCCCCATCTCCCTCTCCCCGCCTAAAATGAAATTCTGTCCTTCCAGAGGGAGCCTAAAGCAAATCCGAGAGACTCCAAGTATCCCACCTGAAGGCCGAACTCAGCTACGAATTGTTTTTTGCGTTGCCGCATTTAGCTGCTGAACGAGAGAGGAAAAAATAAATAAATAAATCGGTCGCCATGGAAACCGCAACATCACAATCCATCCTCACAGAACAGCTCCCGTCCTTTCTTACCCCTTTGGCTGTACCAGATGGGATGAGAAAGGAAAGCTTTTCTCCCTTGGCCACCCTTGGTACTCTCTCTCTCTCTCTCTCTCTCTCTCTCTCTCTCTCTCTCTCTGGCTTTTCACCGAGGTAGGTCTGAGATGCTGGGATACAGAAGCACATCCTCTCTGAGGGTTCAATCTACAGTCACAGCGACAGGTACGCCATTCCAAGCTGGAAAGAAGCGAAGCGATGACGAGAGGTGGGCTTTTCGTGGATCATGAGCGCTGCCCGCACGCTGAACAGGAGGGAACGTGCACAGAATGTCGTTCCTTCTTTAAGTTTGTTTGCTTGTGGTAAAAAACGACGGCCACATGCAGCCTCTTTTTGTTTTTTGTTTTTTTTTCCTGAAATCAATTTGCCTTCTCTCGGCTGTCCCTTCTCTTTGTCCATTACGCATTAATCCATCAGGAAAGCGAGACGCGGCAAGTGATGTGTGACAGGCACAGCCTGAGACCACACCAAAGTAGCCTTAACTGGCTGTGTTTGCCATCACTGAAATCTCTTTATTCAGAGATGTCAAGTCTGCCTTTTAACGCGTACCTGGCGTGTCTCCATAATTCTGGATCTGTGTAATGGCTACCTGTGTCACAGGCGACAGACACTGAGCTGCAGAAGGGACACCACGAGCTGGGTATTTTATCCGAGGTCTAGACCAAGTACATTCTGAGTCCTGACAAAGCAAAGAAACTCGGTTATCGTGACTCCGTGTGCCTTTCACTGCCACGATAGCCGCAGATATTGATTGGGAATTGATCAGGGAGGCAATAATGAAATGGATCACAGCAAGCGTCCTGGGTGTATCTATCCCATCAGAAGACACATCCCTCCTCGGCTTCCAGAGAGATGGAGATAACCTGGGAGCAGTGGGTAGCCGCGGCCCACACACACGTCATCTACCACAGTTACACTCCACACTCCGAAAACGTGGGTGTGCCTATTCCCTACGTCCTCCTCGTGGCAGGCCCTGTGAAAAATACAAGCTATGAATATCTACTCTTAAAGCAACTATCCATTTTGAAGAAAATATTGAGTACAGTGATAATTATCAGGTCCTCCATCAAAGTACCAGTCAGAACTCGAATAGAAAGATCTTGAAGTGAGAGGAGCAGGTAACTGTATTTTGTGAAAATGTAAACACATTATTAAACCCTGGAACCAGATCAGCGGGCTTTTGCAGAGAGGAGTTGTTCAATAAATGTTTAATGAATTAGTAAATTTTTAATTAAAAATATATTAGTTTATACCTTTGGAGTCTCAGCATTCCTAGTTCTAAATAGTAAGTCTGCACATCCAATTAATCTACAGCCCCATTAACTCAAATGTTTTTTTAATTCAAGGGGTTAAATACATATGTGTATTCAAGACTTGGTTCACTTATTTGACAAATATTTGAAGAATACTGCTATAGCCAAGGAGTTCTGTTTGAACGGATTCAACGATAAATAAGACAGACATGGTCTTGCCTTTCTGAAGCTTCAAAAGTTATGGATGTGACATAAAACATTAAGTCCAGTTGAGACCTGGCTGATGAGGCAGAGCAGAGGGCAACCAACAGAGCTCAGCCTCAGCGTGGCTGGGGACAGAGGCCGGTGGCCCAGGGAAGGACTCCTTCAGAGAATTTATGTTTGCAGTCGAAGGATGAGTAGGAATTTCACAGCAAGGACAAAACAGGTCCAAAGGGCATGTGAACTACCGAGAAAAGGCAGGTCTGTGGGCAGCTCGGGACTCAGGAGGGCACGGCATGGCCAAACCACAAGACCGCAGAGGGCAGCGTGGCACAGCCACGCCGGGTTCCGTGCATCTCGGGAAGGTGGGGGAGCGTCACCCGGCGGTCCAGGCCTCACGATGGTTACAGCTGGCAGTGCCAGATGAGACGGCAGGCTCAGAGCCCGCGTCCGTTACCTCTTCCGAAACGCTGACCGAAACTACAGTCGAGAGAGCTTTGTTAAAGGGACACAAACCCACTCGACAGCCAAAAGGCAGAGAAGCTAAAACGCAAATGAACAATAAGTCACTAATATAACACGCTTGACAGAGCAAAATCCCCCGAGCCTTCAGCAGGAAGTGAGAACCCTCAGGAGCCAGTAACACCAGGTGTGTTCAAATCTGGGGTGAACGTGAGCAGATATAATGAGGGGGCCAGGAACTGTTTGGGAAGCAAGCAGTTGGTCCTGTAGGCACCCTCCCCTCCCCCACTCTATAAGGCCACTGTCTCCCCTTCTCCTCTGAAGACGATGACAACAGGTGGTCCCTAGTCGGTGGGTGTGGCATGTATCATTCAGCCTAGGACACTGGCAGCTGGACCTTGAACCCCAGGCAAGAAGTGAAAAAACTCCACTAGGAAATCAGCTAGAGAGGAAAAACCAGGGAACCAAGAAGTATTCCCCCAAAGTGGCCTTCGCCCAAGCCTTGTCCCCCTGCTGCATGGGGAACCCACACGCCATTGTCATTTCATTTTCCATATGAACCGTCTATGACACTGCAGCCGTGTGCCTGCCTTTTCGGACCTGGAAAGTGAGGTCGTGTCAGCCTCCTGCACTCACATTTAGGGTCTGAGCGAGCAAACGGTGGTGGGGTGGGGGGGCCCCCCCAACCCTGTGCGCTGCAAACAAGAAGAGCTGGTTTTATGATTTCCTCTGACCCGAACGGCTCATTCCCGTCCAGATCTCAATATTCTATTTTGGGGCTGTTTTAAGCCTCATTTTAAAAGCAGGAGGAGCCTGGCGATCCATTCCAGGTGTGGTGGGATTCTTCCGCATTCTGTCAGCATGATGTTGGCATGATGGCCAACGGACACGCCAGCGAGTGTCTTGAGCCATCCAGAAAACGGACCCATCCAGAGAAGCATCCTTTTCTATTACTTTTACCCAAAGAATACCCAAAATAGACTTGCCGTAGCTTCCGTCATTCCTTCGGTAAGGGGCAAGCAAGGGAAAATGAGATTTCTACAGTAAAAAAAACGTTAATCTGTTATCCTGGAATTCTAATCTTTGTGGAGATGACAAAACACGAACCAAGAACAGAGAATACTTTCAACACTTAGAATGGAACCTGGCCAAGGAGGCAGCTTTTTTTAAAAACCAGCGAGAAAGGATTTAATACAGGCAAGTTTTCCCACGCTTCGCTCTCGACGACAGCAGACGGGCGGGCCCGCGTCTTACCTTAAACACCTCCACCGGAAGAGGACACTTGGCGGCATCAACAAGCGATTTTTCCAGAGCACATTTCCATTCAGACGCCATCTTCAAAGGATAGATTTCTGTAGCGACAGCAAACCACAGAAGACGAGTTTAAGGACTGAAACGCTCTGCTTCGTGCTCGCCTTTCATCTCCCCAGGATGTCGGAACGAGCCGGCACGCTCAGCGACCCCTGTGAAGACGTCACACCCTGCCCCCCACAAAAAAGGCCACCTGCTGAAGGGATTTGCTGGAGTGAAATAGCGACTTGGGGTTCTGCTTGCGGAAACGAAGAATACACTGAACAGGGCTTTTTTTGGGGCGGGGAAGAGTTGCATATTCTGTTGGCATTCTGTACATCATTTAACGTCATGACACACGTGAGCACCAACTCCAGTCATCCGCGGCCCCAAATGCCATCTACTAATTACCTGGGAAGTAATATCCACTGACAAAGAACTTATTATCTGAAAAATGGCTAAACCAGAAAAGACTCTTCTCTGGCATTTTCGGGGATGACAGCATATTTTTCACGAACCCTCTAGGCTCTTGTAGGCTACAAATAGTCCACGTAAGTCAGAAGATTGTTAAAAGGTAAATTAAAATGGACTGAGCTTCATGTTTACACTTCGGACGTTATGAAGGGACCACATCTTGCCTACACTTTCCCCCAGAGGCCGTGGGGGCCAGAAAGTCACAAATGGAGGTCACACTGTCCGAATGCAAAATTTAAAAAAAGAAAAAACTGGGTGAGCGCTGTTTGTTGTTCACTGATCGCTAAAAACTGCAGGAGAATTTGCTGATCTGATCTCAATCACTGGATCGAAGGCCTTATCCAAACAGGATTTGCAGGCGCACTCACTCGCAGTGGATGTGTTTATAACCCCCCTCTCTCAGCCCGGGCTGCCTCTGACAGGCGGGTTGGAGGCCAACAGGAATATAGCACAGTTAAGAGGCAACATTAAACCTTTGGAGCTGTATTTTTAATTTCTTTCGTGTCTGCTTTTTAGCACGGAGCCAGAGATTTGGATCCTCACCGCTCCTTGAGTTTGATTCCCCTGTGTCTTGGCAGTTTATTCAATCTCATCAGCCTACCATAATCGCGACAGGCAGAAGATGGTGTCAAATTATCCACGCCCTCTCTGCCCACTTCCTTTGCTGTCTGTCAGTCACGCAAAGACCTGGAGAGGGTTATTCACCACCAAATAGCCTCCACCACGTACGCTGTCCAGAATCCTTTGTCGGATTTCGTTTATACCCTTCTACCTCTGGGAATTTTTTTTTTTTTTCCGATTTGACATTTCTGTGTCAGACCAAAAATGGAATGTGATTCTCCTTAGTAGTGACTAACGCATCTGGGGGGAACGTAATGAGGCCCCACTAAATGCCTCTGCAGAGAATGAATGCATGCTTCCTCCAGCCTCCCCGGCGAGCAGGGGGATGCAGAGCAGAAACCACTCATCAAAGAAGGAAGAGGAACCAGGTCCCGGGGCCCCAAAGATTGTCCCATGAGGGGTAGAAGCACCTCTCGAAATGCCCCAAGGATTCAGCTCAGGGACCCGGCATCAGAATCCTGGCGACGAGGGAAGCAATTCTGAGGACCACAGAGGACACCAACAGCGACCACGCAAAGGGGACCACGGAGGGTAAGGGCGAGCCGGAGCCTGGACCTCGGGAGGAGATGAGAACAAACTCGGTTTTCCAGGGGTCTGGAAGCTGACAGGAAGTCCCGCCTTAGCACGGTAGCAAAGAGGGACCGAGTCACGAGAAAGGACGGTGAATCCCAAAGACACGACCAAGGCGGGGTCTGCAGAGGGAAGTAAAGGCCCACCGTGTTGGGGCCCTGAGCTGCCACAGCCTGTCACCAGCCGAGGTGTCTGGGGAGGGAGGAGAGACAGAGGAAAAGAGAAAGGAGAGTGGCTAAAAAAATGACTCAAGGCAGGAGCTATGGAAACCCAAAATGGCCAAGGTCACTTCCAACCTACCAGAACTGAGGGAGGTGATGTCCAGACCCCAAGGCATCCCGACAGCTGAGCCCACGGCCACCAGATGCCACCTCTCTCCTAGCAAATGAGAAAGCCCAGCGCCACGGACTGAATGTCTGCGCCCTCCCCCGATTCCTACGTGGAACCTGACCCCTCCCCCCATGTGATGGTGTTAGGAGGCGGGGCCTTTGGGAGGTGATGGGATCAGCAGGGTGCACCCCTCACGAGCAGGATTTGTGCCCTTATAGAAAAGAGCCAGCGAGCCTCCCGGCCCCTTCACCACGTGAGGACACAGTGGGAAGACAGCCATCAAGGGACCACGAAACAAGGCCTCACTAGACACCGAATCTACTGGTGCCTTGACCTTGGACTTCCAGCCTCCAGAGCGGGGAGAAATCAATGTGTCGTTTATATTATGTGCCTTGGAGTCTGGGGTGGTCCATGGCATCAGACAGAACAGACTAAAGACTCCCATGTTCCACGTGGTTTTCGTCTCTGTCCTACAATCTTTTTCTCTGTCTTCTAAGGATGTTAAATCCTAACACAGAATTGAACCCCATTGCAAGGCACACTTCTTTCTTAAAAGGTGAAAATCGCCTGCAGTGTTTGTCCGTTCGCTCGACCGCCTGCTAGTGGTTTCAATGAGCAGCGAACGACATTCCGCGTGTGCGTTTCATGACGTGACAGGCACGTGGGTGCACCAGCAAGTTTACGGACAATAAACAGCACGATTCAAAGAACCTAAGACATTTACTTAAGACGATCACGTTGCGGGTTCTTTAACAGGGTGTATCACATCCGTTTCTGTTTGTGGGGAAGAAATAAGCAACGGAACTCTATCCCGATTCATCTTTCACCAGAAGCCTAAGTGAAAATGAGGGGACCTCCCTTCGTGCAAGTGTTTGGCAGGCGGATTCACACACGCGCTGCATGAAGCAGGGGTGCACACAGCACCCCCAGCCTCGGCGTAGAGAAGGCCCCCTTTCCTTCGCGCACCTCCAAATCCTCCGCTCCTTCCTCCTCCACCTGGCTCTGCCCGGCAAGGAGAGACTAACCTGTGCTTGTTCAGGACGGTGGAAGGCGCTATGGACTGATGCCCGCGTCCTCTCAAAGCTGACGGCTTGGAGCCCTACGCCCTAGTGCTCTGGCACGTGGTGGTGGGGCCTTTGGGAGGTGATCGTGTTAGATGAGGTCACGAGGGGGGTTGCTCACGATGGGACTCAGCCCTTTGAAAGCAGAGACCAAAGCTAGTGCTCTCTCTCTCTCTCTCTCTCTCTCTCTTTCTACCCACTGTCCTCACACACACACACACAGAAGCCGTGTGAGGACACAGGAGGCGGCCGTCTGCAAGCCAGAAAGAGAGCCCTCGCCACAGCCCAGCGGACACCCTCGTCTTTGGCTTCCAGCCTCCAGAACTGGGAGAAAACAAGGCATGTTGTTCGAGCCCCTGCGTCTGTGACACTTGGTTATGTGACTAACACAGAAAAAGCAACAGCTCTCGTCGAACTGAGAAACGGTTCTGACCGGAAGCACTGAAGTTAGATGCAGAAACGTCCTGGCTCCAAGCGCTATCTAACACAAGAAAGAAAAAGAGAAAGAAACGTTGGCATAAAGATTTGGATGGAAAAAAAAATGGAAAAAAATTTTAGAAATAGAAACGAAAGAAAAAGTTCTCAGAAATGGCTATCGTGCTTTCTAAACAGCCATAAATACAAAAGCAGGTGGAGCCTCTACATGACCCCTGACCTCAGCAACTGATTAAATTTCTTGGATAACCGAACATAACCATAACACACTGCGCCCAGACCGAATACGTAGAAGATGCCCATCATCTGAGCGCCTGACAACACTCAGCAGCACAGCAAACGTGGAATCCGCCCCGTTCACGGATCCCAAGAAGCAGAACCGCCCGCCCAGGGCCCCCGCAGCTGGAGACGGGAGCAGGAGAAGCCAACAGGGGCCCCGACTCCAGGTCCCTGCTCCTTCTCCTTCCAGGGTTTCTCAGGCTGGAGTCACTCACGGACCCTTCCGGAAGAACAAACGTGTTCACGGACCCCAACTGCGGACCCCACTCCTGTGCATCTCCTGTGTTCCGAGTGGCTTCGGGCGCTGGACCAGACAGCCCATCGGCAAAGGGCATCTCCGCTCGCTCTGACCCTGACCCCAGAAGCGCCCTAACACATCAGGGACATGTGGCGGGAGAGGGGGCTCTAGAGTTTGCCTTCCCTCAGCACCTGCGTGACACCTGGGTAGCCACGTGTGACTGCAGGCTTCTCACTGGGGACAGTGCAAACGCCAGCACTGTCACCTCACGTTCTGAAGACGACCTTCCTGGCTGCTTCCCGTTACCTATTTCTCTTACCTCGATTTGCACGGAAC